>JAVDPK010001007.1:293354-328103 GCA_034780415.1 Cichlasoma orientale | reverse complement strand
TTACAATACTTGTAAGACTTGATATTCAGTCCTCCTTACTTGTTAAAAAGAACTGCTTATTCTTTGAAGCCAGACAGGGGAGGAAGGAAAAAAAAAAAAAAAAAAAGGTGTTTTGTTTGACACCTGTAGAGGTGAGTTTCCTAGGGAGGCACAGCCTCATTAAGGCATTAAGCCTAGAATACCCTCCTTTCCATATCCTTCCCTCTCATTCTCTTTTTTAACCCCCTCCCCCCCTCATGGTCTCACAGAGGTGTCAGTTTTCAATGTCTGACACGCTGGTAGTTGCAACACTAAGAGGAGAAGTGAAGTAAAAAAAAATAAAATAAAATAAAAAATGCAAAAGAACATACATGTAAATCATGTGATGCGCGAGCGATGAATGTGCAAGCACTGTGACAACTCATCTCCTCTCCATCAAAACAATGTTGCTGGCCTCAGTGACCCCTCAGGCCCTCACACTCCACCACATCTGCTGACCACAGCTATACACACATCCAGAGCAGTAAGTCCCAGCCGGCACGCCGCCGCTATTGCAACGCTCTGGTACTATATAAAATCCTACTTCAGATCACGTCCTCCTCACACCATATGTTGTTGGGGGAAGGGGGGGGGGCTGAAGAAAAGCCACTTGTACACTCTGCATCTTAGGGATCCCCCTCCATACAGAAGAGACTTAGACAGGAGGACAGGTGCTCTATGTGGCTTTCCGTGTCTCTGGGGTGGTGGTCATGGGAGATTAAGGGGGTGTAAATGACTGTAAAATGAACCAGCACCTGTCAGGCACATGCCTCAAACCAGCACTGCATACAGCAAACTCCATGGTACCATCCATGCAGCAGGATCATGGACATGGAAGGGACTTTTCTGTGCCCTCGTAAGGTCTTGGAACATGATGGGACATGTCCCTACGGGAGTCCTAAATTTATAATTTAGACTCAGTGATATCTTACAGAAGGCTATATGGCTCATAAGTACTTCTCCTAAGAGCGTCTTTCGGGTTCACTGTTCTCAATAAGCACTAAAATGTTTCCCATTTTGTCATTGTCCCTGTGGACGGTCCTGGGATTTCCATGAAGCTCATATACCTTATAGGGCTGCAACTTACAAATTACTTTTCTATATTAATCTGCATTCCTTTTTATAGAAAAGTTAGATCACAACTGAAATAAATCCCAATCAAAAACCAGTGAAAAAAAAAAATACCAACACACACACAAAAAAAAAAATCTGAATCTAAAATACATAAAATGTGTAGTTAATATGATATAAAGCCAGTAAAATATATATATCTAAAGCTATATCTCACAAAGATTTGTGATAAATTGCTCTCAAACCACCACAAAGGCTTAAAGACTTAAATGACTAACCATCAGACTAGTTAATGATTGGCTTTTGGCTTACAAATTAGCTTTTAACATCATTTTTAGTTTAAAACATTAAAGAAATGCGTGTTTATTAGTTTATACATAAGTAATTTGCGTCAAAACCTGTCCACAATACATAAACTTCACCGGGTTTCTAGCGTTTCCCTCCAGACAGCTGAGCGTTTTGCATGTAAAACAGCAGCGGTGTGGCCCTTTAGCTTTAAAGGTGATATCTGAGAGCTGTCGGTTTGAGGTGGGGGGGTCATTACTCTAGTGAAATGCTCATTAGCTGCCCAACAGACCATGGCTCCTAGACGCTATCCAGGCTGTTTCTACAACAAAGCCACTTGGAGAAAGTCTTCTCAGTGACAGAGCCCAGTCAGGCAGGTACACGAGTCAACAGGCTCTTGAAAGAAGTTAACAAGTGAGTCACACATTCACCTCTGGAATGCACTTCTATTACCACAGATATGCGAATCATCTCCCAGCCCTGCAAAACTCAAATATGCTAATAGGCTACTTGTGGAGTTGCATGTGGACACAGAAACTGACATGTACTTCCCAGAGGCCCTGTTTGTCAAAGAAATGGTAGCCTAGCGGTGCTGCACAGAGCGTAATACGAGCGAACACAACAAGCAAGAGCCCACTCCCGCTCACTTACCCATACTGCCTCTGGATGAGTGCTGGGTGAATGGGCTGCACTCCGATGGATATGCCTGCAAGAGAGGAGGCTGGCTGTCAGACACACATCTGCATTTACAGAGGAGGGCTGGAGAACAATACACAGAGGGCATGGGGAGACAGAGGCAGAGCCTGTTTCGAACCTACCATGGAACAACCATTTAAAATGAGCAGTAAGCAACAGTACGAACATGTATGCACTTGGGAAACTGGGTGTCATTTGGCATGTAAATGGTGGCAAGCTATGAACATGTCACACAGTTAAACTGTCTCTTTTAGCCCTTCGGCAGTATGACAATTTCTAAAGATGCCCATAAACTCATACAAACAATTATTAAGTCATCTTTTTTACATCCTTTTCATGATGATGGCCTCATCCTGTCACTCAGTTCTGATGAGAGTTTGAACCTCATATCTGCTCAGAGTTCTACGCATATTGATAACTCTTGTTTTTGTCCCGTACATTCATATCATTAGTTATTCAGGATGAAAGAATCATCATTTCCAAGTTTAATGAGCCTCAAAATAAAACCCATCTTACCCGTCTGTATGCTACGAGGCTTGGCGCCCAGGTAAGCCAGGTTGACGTTGGCCTTCCTGCCATCGATGATGGGGTTGGGATCCTTGCAGGCTCTTTCTGCTGCTCCTCGGTCTGTCATAGTCACCTGGGGACACAGACTTGTCAGAAAATCAAACCATTGTCTTATATCACCAATGACTTCATGCCTTTCCTCTGACAAAACAAAAACAGAGCACTTTAAAAAAATAAAACGAAAAAAAAAAGAAGGTTTGGGTCTTATCATAAAAGCCCCCTGACCCATCCCTACAGCCTTTCCTCTGTTATGATCCCGTTTCTCTCAAGAAGGGAAACTACAAACAAAGCACAATGATAATCTTTGAAAACTGCCCACAGCAGCAGTACAGAGGCCACTCAACTGCCACACAACCATGGGCAGAACTGCTGAAATATGGATCTGGGAAGAGCAACAAGGAGCTTATCCAATTAGGGACAAAATAAGGAGATTGGTATTAGTCCACCCCCTCCTCTCTCCCTCCTGGCATTAGACGAGGCCTTCTGTTTTGATTGCCATGTTCTGCCAACTCAGAGTCACCTCTGTGCGTGAAACGAGCAGTGAATGTAGGCCACAGCTTGCATTGTTTAAGTGGACCATTATTATTATTATTTTTTTTTTTTTAAATAAAGCCTCTCCATCGTGGAAGGATCTGGAACAAAGCCCACTTCAGGGCCTGTGTTGTGAACACACAGGAAGGAACGAGGCTGTGTTTACACTGAAGAGCCTTGCTGTGGGGGGTGGGGGGTGTCTACTAATCCACCTCTGAAGTGTGTTTAGGGAAAAAAAAAAAAAAAAAGGTGTACTCAGCTTTGGGCAACTCCCGTCCCTTCCCCTCCTGCCAGCTACCGCTGCAACTGAAACGCCAAACAGAATGAGCAGGTTGCCTCATGCCACACAAAAAAGTATAACTGAGCATCAAGTGCTGATCGCGTCACTATAGTGTGTGTATCATCCTAGGCAACACCCACATCAACCGTGAGCCTGTCTAACCTGAAACACCAGCCCCCCCTCACGAAGCCGCTCGATACCAGCTAGACTCACAGGACAGGCTTTCTTCTTGGTTGGAAAGCTGATGTGTAAACACAGAGAGCAATTGTCTTACAATTCTGCTGTTAGAGGTAAACATGAACACATAACCGTTTTCCATTCCTTCTTTGGCCTGAGAGGATGTTCGTGCTGATGCATCTTTCCAAGTTTCCAGTAAATATTTGCATTACTTATGCGCTTCTGTTCTTTGTGTAAAAAAAAGAGTGCACATCTTTGTCTTGCGGGAAACAGGATAAATCACCTCTTAATGTAGTTTTAAATTAGGCATCATGGGGGGTTCTTTGATACTTTTCATTAACCCAGCATAAGTTAGTTGTGGCCAAAGATACAGTCCCACTCAACACAATGAGATGACCTCATAAAAGGCAGGTTTAAACATAAGTTTACAAGTTTAGCCTGCAGACTGACACGATCAAAGGGAAACTTAGCATAAATTTGGAGAATAGGATAAAGCCAAAATTTATTGATGCTGGAATTTCTCTCAGAAGCCAAGATGTGATGTAAATCATGTGCTCTGGACCTTGACAATGGAGGGCAGGGTGTACAAAGTCAGCCTCCCCACTGCTCCAAAATAACCATATAAAGCCAGCAAGAAGTGCAGGCTGTCTCTCCCCCCCCCACACACACACACGCACGCAAACACACTTCCAAGAGCCATAAGCTGGGACTGTTCAGGAGTGAGGGGTAAGACTAGATTTTGGGGGGGGGGGGGCATCAGACATATGTTGAAATATAATCTTCTTAGTTATCCATCAACTTGTGTGATCCCTCATCCTCATTAAGCCAAAATAACAGCCGGCCAGGCAGAGAGAGAGAGAGAGAGAGAGTCACAAATATATAGTCACAAACTCGCATAAAGAAAAAGGGTAGAGACAGCAACACTCAAAAGGTTGTTTTTACGTACAAAAAACAAAAAAAGATTCAAACCATATTTTAATATGCCGATCGCCACAAAGTTAACGAGATTATGTGGTTTGATTGCATTTAATGTGGTGAAAGCGAGCAGTTGATGGTGAATGCCAGTTTGTTTTTTTAACTTACAAAGCCGTATCCTCTGGATTTCCCGGTCTGTCGGTCCGTTATCACCACCGCCTCGTCAATGTCTCCAAAGGCCTCAAAGTATTTTCTTAGTGAGGCATCGTTAGTGTGGTACGGCAGCCCGCCGACAAAGATCTTGGTAAAAGTAGTGTCTTTCTGCAGCGCTGTGGGGTGCATGACTTCCAGGGCTCCGTTCATGTACTGATGCAGAAGCATTGGGTCAGCCGGAGACCGGTCCGAGGCACGCTGAATACTCTACTGAGGATTTAACAGTGTCCCAGCATCAGTGAAACAAAACGCAGCCTCTCGCTATACTTTACTGCAGTTTTCCCGCTCTTGTTATACTTTTCTCAAAGTTGCAGCAACCTGATGACATCCAAGACTCACGCTCCGTGAAGTCACGTCCAGGCTGCCTGCTGCTTCGCCGCTGAGAGAAACTGTGCCGGGAGAATTTATAGTGAAGTACCCATTCCCGCCCCGGTCCAGCTCCCAGCCAATCGGCGCAGAGCCTAGGTGCCACGGCCACTCCCATTGGCTCCCCCCCTCCCCCGGCGCTGTGCTGCACCTGCTTTTGTCTTTCACAAACACAAAGAAAAAGCCGCACAGTACGGCAGAAAGCGCGGCCCTGCCACATGGTGCATTGTATTACTGTAATGAGGAAGTAATCGACTCAGCTTCTGGCCTAAAACGCCTTCCCCAGAATTAAAAAGCTGCACTGTGGGCATGCTTATTTTACTGTCACTTGCCTGAGCAGATAGCATAAATTAAAGCGCTGCAAATTATTAAACTAGCTCACAGTGCTGAAAGAAAAGGACCATTGAAACCGCAGCTGAAGTTCACATACACAAACTCTGGAGCCTTAAATGGGCATGATATGCTCCCAATTTTCATATTATTAATCGTTTAGTGTACATGAAGCAGAATCACTGAGCTACAGCACAGAGAAAGTGCTAATAACCTATATACACAACACTATTACTTGTAATTCTTCTGGGGTGGCAATGCCCTAATTCTGAGATAACTTTACATGGTTGTGCCTTCCTTTAACATACTGACTCAGCTAGATTATTGTTAGTATGCTGAGAATTAACTGGGCTAAAGTGTGAAAGGTTATTCAAAGTGCTTGACACTAAGACACAGTGATGCCATAAATGTAGTTTAAGATGCTGAAAGCAACAGGTCAGTCCTCATATAAGTTTCATTTGCTACAAGTACCTATAAGGGCCAGTTAATCCATTTTATTTGACCTGGAGGACTTTCTGTTCAGCTAATCAAAAGGGACTTTGTGCATTGACTGAACAGTTGAGGAACCAGCGGCCCAGAGAAGTGTCACAAGCGTCACCTCATGAAAGCTGAGGGGAGCCAGTGAATTGTGGAAGCAACACATCTTCTCGCCCTCAGCGCCTTGGAGTTCCAATGCTAAGTGCCAAGGTTCAGACTGACAGTGAGGTGATACTCTAATGACCTCAATAAAAAGGCATTTAATTCACACCTTGTCTTCTGTGAACTGGTTCACTTTTCTCACATGCCCTTTGCAGCTGCCCTTGCTACCTCGTTCATATCCTCTTGATAAATCCCTCCCATTTCCAGCTTTGTATCTTGTTCAAAAGGACTGGATAAAGAATCCCACTGCTGAACTTTGTCCAGCTTAAGCTCCCTGGTCTTCTCTGTAGGTAACAGCTGGAATTAAAACACTACAGGGCAAAATGCTCCACCTGCTGGTTAACATGGATTAACACAAGCAGAGAGGAGGAGTCACTCTGAGACAGATGTTCACTTTATCTTAACTTTATGATTTTCCCCAAGACCTACACAGAGATAAACAGCTGAAATATTAAAGACAAGTGGTGACGTTTGAAGGTGATGTTTTTGCATGCACGGTACAGTTCCCTAAATTCTCAACCTTCAAGACAACAAAATAGCAAAGTTCTCCCTCAAGTTGGAATGAACATGTTCAAATCTGTTTACACATATTTATTTATACATCCTAGTTTCACTGATGAAGCTAAATCATGAACAACAGCAAATCGCAAGAGAATGAAAAGCTGTAAAAAAGACCAAAAAAAAAACAAAAACAAAGAGCTGGACACATTTAAAAAAATTGACCAGAACATCCAGATGAATGCAAAATAAAGCCCTCTCCCTGTAAGATGAACTCTAAGACCAACTGTCATGCAGCTGTCATCAACGCCAGGCTGGGAAGGCCCTTCTGATTGGTCCATGCACAGTACACAGCCCAACGGCATTGGTCCAGGTGTTTGTCGAAAGGAAGGAGTCTTTCTCGAGCGTATACACACACACACTAAAGCAGCAGGTCTTCCGTATTTCTCCACAAAAGATGTAACTTGGCACGATGAATCTAGAGACAGGAGGGAGCGGTCAGTCACAGGATATTTTTCTGAGATTTTGCTTTATTTTTGAAAAGTTGGTTCTTTTTTGCACACAAAAGTCAATAAATACATCACCATTCAGCAGACATAAATGACAAATGATAGTTTATGTAAACCTTTGATTGATCATCTATAAAATTACATTTTTTCATTGTTCATAACTTACGAAATCTGTATCCTTAAATAAATTTTATGCTGAGAATTACACTGCAAAGTCCAGACTTTCAAACTAAGTGCTCTAAAATGGCCAACGGACCTCATCCTGTGCCTTCCTGATTGTACAGGTGCAAAAGCTGCTTTGATACAACACCACAGCAGAAACCAAACAAGACTTCACTCAGGTTCAGTACAAGCTACTTAAAGCAGTATGTGGCAATGATCTGAATCATGCCAATATCCTTACTCCCCACATCCATGCATGCCCTTGAAAGGCCCCGGTGAGGGTCAGAGGAGAACTGAGGAAACAGGGTAGCCCTGTCCAGTGACCACGGTCTTCAGGTTTACAGACAATAACTGCCCTTCTCTCACCATTTCTTGTTCCGAGGCTTCAACTCCTCAGCGGCATTCCTCAGGAAGATGTAGTTCTTTTTCTGGGGGTTGTAGTACTCATGGCCCTGAGAAGACACAGAGTAGAGCCCAAAGTGAAAAGGCAGGCTTTACAAACTAGATTCTAACGTAAATGTAACCCGTTATAGACTCCTACCTTCGACCAGTCGTAACTGGAAGCATACGCAAAGATGTTGCCATTATGGTTGAAGCAGCAAGCTGTGATGGGCTGGTCGAGCTGCTCTGAGGTCTTCAACTTAGTGCGGGCGTCTTTGTCCCAGAAGCTGAAGCGTCCATCTGAGCCCACAGTAGCCAGGGTGCCGTGGACAGGATGGAAGGCGATGGCATTCACCTGGTGGGAGAAAATGGAAAATAGGAGGAAAGATTATACGCAGATAAAAATACAAGAGACCCAGATATTAACAGATACTACAGATCTGAGGAAATCATGCAGTTATTCAACTGATGAAGCAATTATATAATGACTGTACTTAAAAACTCAAACCACACACATATCAGGTCATAGCCCCATTAAGCCTGAAGAATGCATTAAATAAGACACCGATGACTGAACCTGTTAACCGCAGATAATGAAATTTAATGGATGATTTAAAATTACAGTGCAGGTCTTTTATCAGTATGTTGTGATCTTTAAGCCCAACTAGAATAGTGAGGACTGTGCAATTATTTTTGTTCTACTATATCTAGAAAGAGGTTCTCATGTGTGATCATATTTTTAAATTTTTGTTTTATTATCTTATGTACAGTTGAACTCAGGTGAATTGGTTTATTCTATCATATTTAATCGCATTTTGTGCTTACAAGATCTAACTCTGCGAAATGCAAACAAGAACTCCAAATGATGCTGTCCTGTATGTGTGTAAATGGTAAATAAATCAAATGTGAAAACTACATTAATTTACAGAAAAAGTAAAGTTGGTTTAACCAGGAATCCATCATTAGTAAAATGAACAGCATGCGTGTTTTTTAAATCTCCTTTAACAAGCAGTGTTTGCAATAAATCAGGACTATTAAAACATTTAGGATTTAAGTGCTTAACCACAGCCCACAAACCAGTATAGTTTGTTCAAATTAAATGGCCTGTAAGAAAACACTAACAAAACTCTATAGTGCCAGCACTGCCCCAAAATTAAGACCAACTTACTGCATAGATGTCCTGTGGAGTGGTTGTGTTGGTTCCATTGGACCTGTGGCACTTGAAGGTGAAGTTATCTTTGGCTCTTAAAGAAAGGAACACATTCATGCATCATTTTACTTCATGGGTTTCATAGTTCAGTGTAAATGATCTAAACTGATAAAAAAAAACAAACAAAAAAAAAACACCCAAACATGCATGCACACAGTGGATTGCTTTAATCACTCACGGGTTTGGAGGATTGATATAGTGAATTGCCACTCGGCCTTCAATGCTTCCCAGTGCAAAACCTGTAGGCTTGTTCTGCTTGTCCTTGAATATAGCCACACAACGGTGCTGCAAGATAACAGAAGGATATCATATTGGTTAAAAGGCAGTCAATCATGAAAATATCTTGGCATCAAATGTGGCATCAAATAAAAATGAAAACTAGCAAAAAACTACAAGAGTGAGATATACAAAGTTAGAAGTAGGAGAAGACAAAAGTCACCTGATGTTTGAGAGGAGAGTCTATTCTGCGAAACTCAGACGGCTGGTTCTCTAGTTGGTAAACTATCAGGCCTCTCTCAGCTGTGGCAACCACTGCCATGGGATACACCTGCATATGGCAGTCAGGGAGGTAACCGAAAACATAAAAGGTAATCAGTCAATAATCAGTCTATTCTGTGAGCATCAGAATTGGTAATACTCATCACAAATCTCTTACAACATCTGCACAGTAGCATCTCTCAGGCATCTGCAGTGACATCATTGGATTGGGAGATCGAGTATCCCAGAACTAAAGAGAAAAAATAGAAAAAGCTGTCATGTTTCTAAGCAACACATCAAATACTGTAGAATGCAACATTCTAAGTGCTTACGGGTACATAAAAAAAACAAAACAAAACAAAAAAAAAAAAACAGACCAAATCCATTTTTATATCCATCTTTTGGATACAGTGTGTGGATGTAATCCAGCAAGGTGCTAGTTTGGCCACTATTTATGTTCAATCTCTAATTGAAAAGATGCTGGTCCAGACTCAGAGATTAGAGAAATTTTGTCTGTCATTAAGCCTTTGTGCTTTTTCAAACAGCATTCAACAGCCCTGTCTCTTTGAATTTGCTGTGTTTTATTAAATCATTTGAGCCACTCCACATTCTTAACGTGACGTAACCAAGTCACAACCTCCGGAGCTGAAAAACAAAGACAAAACAGGAGTGCAAAAAAACAAACAAAAAAAACCCTGCAGCTAGTCATAGCAGAACATCTTGGTCATGTTTCAATGCCTTGTTTTTACAGATATTCCATGAGTGTAAAAGCAAAAACTGAATGTATATGTTGCCAAGTATTAAAAGATGGCACTGTTACCTTGAGTGTTTTATCCCAACTGCCAGTCATGACACAGCTGTAGTTTGGGGCTTTTATCCAGTGGATTGCTTTAATAGGACCATCGTGCTATGGAGAGAAATGATGAGAGGTGTAAAATAATTCAGCTTCATTCACAGCTACACAGTTGTTCTGGGTTTCTGTTCCAACCTGTGCAATCTGGATGGCTTGATTGCTGTTAAGATCCCACATTTTGGCTGTCTTGTCACAGGAAGCTGTGAAGACTTTGCTTCCATCCTGGTTGAAGAAGAAGAAAAAAAAAGGATCATCATAAATGATTCTACAACCAGACAGACAGCATCAACTGAAAACCTTAAAGTTTAAAGATGACACCTACATCACTCCAGCATACATCCAGCACCGGACCTGTGTGCATCTGTTGGGCTTTGGGGACAGTCTGTCCATTGTCCTGCACCTCCCAACATCGGACCTAAATGATAAACCAAAGTTAATTTTTCATATTTGACATTTTGAAAATATATATTGCAGCAAACAGCTACTTAGCATGTAATTATATAGTGGAGATCATGGCAAGCAGATAATGAATCTCTCTCTCTCTCTCTGTGTTGTCATCTGAGCTTCTCTGCTCTGTGTTCTAGTAGCTGGTCCCTCTGTGCCTTCATGTTAGTGCATGAGTCCCTCCCTTTTAAACTGTTGGCCCGTCCTGCATTTATAGAGACTTAGCAAGTCTCAAGGAGGGAAACAGAAAAAGCAGGGGAGAGCACAGGGGTCTACTATGAAGCAAGATTAATGGGTCAATCTTAAAGTCAGACTTTTCTGTGTTACTAAAGTGTCTCTTTTCACCTGACTAAATCGCTGTGGTGCCTTATGATGAACACAAAATCTAACTGAGGGCAGGTTATGTTAAACGTCTTTGTTTGAAATTAGTAAGAAACACCACGTTTTAACTAATGATTTTATTTATAGCATGTTTTAGGTGCAATATAGATTCTCTGCTGGGTGAATACATCTTATGTGTGTAAGCTGTTACGCTGTACCTTACTAACAGCACAAAAACTGTGCATCACATTGTCACTGGAATGTGTTTGTATCCAGATGGTGACGCAAAAAAAAGTAAAAATGTTTATAGCCTGCTTGATTCTAATCTGCTGCTAAGTCTCTTTTGCACTGCTAGAACTGCAGCTACTAGAACACACAAAGAATCTCTGTTTAATCAATAAAATGAATTTCTCTTTGATCTGCTGACCAACTATGGAGATTTCCATGTCTCCTTTATTAGGCTGTGGCACAGGAACCTTTCATTTTTTCAATCTATCCAGTTTAAAATTTCAGAGATCTAACGTATGGCTGTCACTTTAGGAATAACAGCAGCACTGCAAGTGCACTGTTAAAATTAAAATGTTTATTTTATTACTAACTTTATTCTAGCACTAAGATTAAGGATCTCATGCTGCATTAATCTCCTAATTTCCTATTTGCAGCAGTTTGCATTTTACTGTCATATTTGTAAAGTTCTTTATAGATTTTTAATCACCATTTTATCATCATCATCTCATAACATCTCTGATTGGGGTAGGCAGCACACACAGGGATCATTTTGTGCAAAAGAAGAGCCACATGATGTGCACAGAACCTGAAGCAGAAAGCTGGGCAGAGACAGTTGATAACCACCATCCTGATACCCGTTATCTATGACTGGGGTTTTAAGTTTTGCCAACCTGGTATAAACAACGAGTGAAGTGTGCATATTAGGCATAGTGTTCCTGAGTCTCTCTTATTTAACAGTCATGGCTACAACACAGACCCTAAACACTGACTAGTCTAAGCTCACTAAATAAAGAATCTAAATGCATATTGAACATACCTTTATTGAACAAGGTTGGATTTCACATGCTGTTATTTTGTTATGTGTCGGGCAATCATTGAAATATGTTGATTACATATTATGTAATGACTACGCAATATGATTTACTGATTAACACTGATGAAAACTATAGTAATAAGCTTCAATTGACTCTATCCACTACCATACACACAATAACGCAACGAGTGAATATATAACTCACATCATTAGCCCAGGATCCCCCAATGAGGAAGTTTCCGGGCATGGTGGGTGGGCTGAAAGCCAGGCAGCTGATGCTGTCATCGGGAGGTGAAGTCACTTCAACATCCTATAAGGCAAGACAGAAACAACAACCATAAGCACGATGAGGACAAGTGAGGGTAGCATTTTTTGAGAGTCTTTTTAACATATAATATTTTACAAAGATTATACCATTTGCTAACAAACAAAAGTATTGGACCACCTACACTTTACAGCTACAGAAGCTTTTGAGATTCCATTCTAAATCCACTAACTCCATGTTAGTGGATTTAGAATGGAATCTAGAATCTAGAATGGAAACGGTTTCCACTTTTCTGTGAAGGCTTTCTATGAGATTTTGAAGTGCAACTGTGGAATTTTGTTTACACATTCCTCCAGAAGAGCATTTTTGAAGTCAGATACTGATGTTGACTGAGAGGGCGTGCCTTGCAATCTCCATTCTTGCTCATTCAAAAGGTGTTTGATGGGGTTGACGTGAGGGCTCTGTGGGTGCCAGTCAAGAGCTTCCACAACCAAACTCATCTATGTCTTTATGGACTTTACTTTGTGCACAGTCATGGTGGAGCAGAAAAGAGCTTTCTCAAAATAAGTTGGAAGCATCACATTGTCAAAAATGTCTTGGTAAGCTGAAACATTAAGATTTGGCTTTACTAGAACTATGGGCCCAGGCCAACTCCAGAAAAACAACCTCACAGTATGATCCCTCCTCCACCAAACTTTACAGTTGACAGGTAACATTGTCCAGTCATTTACCAAACCCAGACTCATCCATCAGACTGTCAGATAAAGAAGTGTGATTCATCACTCCACAAAACATGTTTTCACTACTCCAGTGTCAGTGTGTTTTATAACACTCCATCCTGGCTGGGTTGCTGTGGTTCTGAAATGCTTCCACTGTGCAATAATACCACTTACAGTTGATCGTGGAATATCTAGAAGGCAAGAAATTTCACTGACTGACTTTTTGCAAGGGTGGTACCATGCTTGAATTCGGAGAGCTCTATAGAATGACCCATTCTTTCACAAATGTTTGTAAAAGCAGACTAAATGGCATAGCTGCTTGATTTTATACCGGCGGCAGTGGGACTGAGAACACCTGAATTCAAAGATTAAGAGGTGAGGCCCAATACTTTTGTTCATGTATGCTGTTCTCTTGTAGCCCGCTGTACCTTCATGGGATTGTGGCTGTCTGTTGTGGTGCTTCCAAACACGCCGGTCCCTCCGGTCCCAAACCCCGAGCTTGCGCCAAACAAACTCATGGTGCACTAATGTTATTTCCAAGCTATGGCTGAGAGAGCAGAAAGAGAGAGACTGTTTTTACATGAACATGTCAGTGCATCAAACCGTATCATGAGTCGCTGAACAGGTGGATGACAACAAGAGTACTGCATGTGTGAAACACCAGATAGCGCATATTACATCCATTTAGTTACAATAAATGACTTCTGCTTCCAGGTCATATATAACTGTATCCCAGTTATCATTTTTAAGGATATAAGTAGCTCAGAGATCGGAATAAACCGAGGCGTAACTTAGCATCACAGCTAAAGTCAATGCTAACTACGTCACATGTCGCTGCTAACTTAATCACGCTAAGTGGCTCGTTAGTAAACAGGTAAACTTATTTAACTCAGGGTCACATTTTACATTAGATCTGAACCTATGCGCCGCCACTTAGACAGCTTTCTCTGTGAGAAAATAAATACGTTTGAGAAACTGAGACAGCTAATGTTAGCTAAGCGATTCCTGACAAACCTCTGCGCTTCCCGGATTCAAAAAATTAACAACTTTTCAGTTCGGCGGCTATTTTAAATACCGTACTTAAGCATTTCATCATAGCGGACACCTTCTAGTTATTATGCAGGGATATACATACCCAAATTTCCCTCTACTGTGGGTTTAATGTCCCAGCGCTGGAAACGCTGATAGTGTGGCGCGTCTTCCAGCGGTCGCCGGTTGATGACGCTTTGACTCCGAAGCTCACAAGCTGAAGGTAAACACTGTGTGGCAGCAGCACAACGCGGTGACACACTGAAAGCAGTGAGCTTGAATAAAAAATCTGATCAATAATTAGGTCAGGCATATTAAATAATGGGGCACTGGTAGTTTCATAGTATAAAAGACAAAATATTCAGTTTTCAATGTGCCTTTTTTCATCTGCTGAATGTGAGGCCAGTATGGATGTAGTTCCAGTGGGAGAAGTAACTAATGATCCATAGTGGACTCAGTCAGTATAGATTAAACAAATGAACAAAAATGTTGTACAGTTAAATAATGATGCACAGTTCAGCAATTTCAAAGTGAACCCAAACGGTTAACTACTAAAGGCTCTTAAGCGTTACAGATGTTTGTAGTAGACCTGACGGACTCTTGAGTTTATGTGAGTTTGCAGGAATGAATCACATACAGTGACCTCTGCTTGGGGGAAAAACCCATCTCAAGCAGCGCCAAATTCCTTACTAGGTGCTTTTAGTTTGTACTAATTAATTTAGGGATTCCTCCAGTGATTCTCTTTTTTATACAAATAGAGAATGCGCTGAGAGAAAAAAGCATATTTGTTGTACTGTGCCTAATAGATCAGCTTGATCTGTCCGCGGTTTTAATGTTGAGGCTCACTGTGCTGATCCACTCATCGCTGTCCTGAAACCTGAGTAAATAATTTATATTTCAGGGTTGAATTCCTGAATTCATCACAGCAGCGTGTTTCACTGGAGCTGTGCACAGCCCTTCAGGCATCTGGGCTGCTGCCGATTACCCAGCAATTAAATCAGTCAGTTCTCTTAATACCCTTCCTAGAAGATCCCGCGGACCTCAGGGTCTCTGATTTTTTTCAGTTGATCTCCAGCAGGGATGCCACCGAAAGAGAGAAAAAAAAAGGGTTAAAACTGTTTTACACGAAAAATAATACATTTAAGCAATTCAATATTTAATGGTTTTAACTATAGCCAGATCTATTTGTGCAGTAATGATGGAGCGGTGGTATTGATTATAAAGTCGGGAATTTTGCCAGCTTTCCTCGTGGCTTTTGCTGCGTTTATTAAATTTTATTTTTTCAAATTCTTCATACTTGTTTAACGTTGCAGTTTATGCGTCTTATGATAAATATGCGGTTCTAAACCTCTCCATGTCTGTGATTAGCGAAACCGCTTTTTATGTAAACGCGGTGGATTTGGAACACCTGGGTCGACTAGTCGGTAACTACTTCACCGTGACCGCTTAGGGTGATTAGGTTGTTAGGTTTAGTGAAGTCACATAACTACAACAGAGCCAGTGAATGTTACACGTGCTTCGCAGTATGGGTCCCAGATCGGTTATGCAAAGATGGGATTTGCACAGCAGTAAGCATGACATTGAAGGACTGGAAAAACCAAAACATTACCAGAGAAAAAGGTCACAAAGCTACCAAGCTGGTACGCAGAGTACAAGAAGAAATTACTAGCAATTTAATATTTTGATTAGATCCTGCTTCCATCAGCGGCCAAACACAGGACGCACTGCAGGTACCCCACATTTGAGTTACAAAGGTCCACACCTATCCACCTAATTACCTGAGAGCAATTCACTGTAGAAAACTGATGTCCACACCCTGCAGCCCTTCACCCCATTTTCTTATTCCGAACTGCTCCTGCCCCTCCCCTGACACACCGCCTCAGTAAGATCCATCCCCAAGTTGCCATTAAGAGGAGCGCACAGCTGTGGCACACCGAAGACCGCGCGCAACGGCAGATTATGAATGAATGATATTCGATGTAGATAAATGGCAGTGCGTTTTTACTGTATCCATATGCAGGAGGTGCCTTGATGAAGAAACCGCATCTCCAGTCTTATCTTTCGACTAATTCGAACCGCGCGTAAAAATTGATCTAAAAATGGTGACAAGCGCCCTGGCAAAGATAACGTTCCTGCTGTCGTGGGGTTACTTCGTGTTGGCCACGCAAGTCACCTTTTCTAACTTCTCGGTGGACAACGAAGTGCGCTCCAGCTTTATTCAGCGGCGGCTGAGGGGCCAGGAGCGCAGAGAGATTCAGCGGGAGATCCTCTCTATCCTGGGGCTGCCGCAACGTCCGCGGCCGCACGTGTACACCAAACGCAATGCTGCCCCGATGTTCATGCTGGACCTCTATAATGCTATCAGCATAGACTCAGAACAGCACAGATATTCGAACTACGAGACAGCCTTACCAACACAAACCTCCCCGCTGGTGACTCCACAGGACAGCCGATTCCTGGAAGAAGCAGACACGGTGATGAGCTTTGTCAACCTCAGTAAGTGCATGCACGACTTTTGAGAGTCAAGAAGTGTGTTCAGTTGCTTAGTGACATCGTGTCATTTAATTTAACCTATTTCCTAACTCCTATACTAGGACAATTTGAAGTACCCTAAAATTATTTCAATTTTATCCACTAAATATTCACATGGGGACTTACAAAAGGGATTAATGATCATATTGTTTGGTGTTTTCATAAAACACATTGTTTTCAATATGACTAAATTACTTAAATCTTGTTTAGGTGCAGTGTTTGATTTAGTCATCTCAGAATTCACAGTTTTGGAATTGGCACTTTCACTTTTTTCAGTTCCCTTACAGACTCTGCTACAACTCAGAGCATTAAACTTGTGTTATTTTTTTTAATCTGTTGTCTGATTCTGTGACTTTTGGTGACTTTATTTACTTGAAATCAAGCATTATGCATTCCAGGCTGTAAATGTTATGATAACACGCATGTATCTGATTTTCCCCAGAATCCCTTCAAAGCTCTTGGGGAGAGGCTTTAGTGTGGTTTAGTTTCACATGACTAGAAATTCAACAGGCATTTCTCAACTTCAAGGGAGTGAGAGATGAGCTGATGAAGATCAAGACACAAAATGCATCTAAGCATGCTATTGCTTTAGTAATCTCTGTTCTTTCAGGTGCCTGTGCGTGCGTTCATCCGTCTGCAGTGTGCCTGTTTGCGTGAGGGACAGCGTGAGCTTGGGTTTATTCAGACATTATTGAATTTATAAAAGGCAAATCCTGCTTTGTTTTCCATGAAAATCCTGTGGCAGCTCTGATATCACTATGGGAAAATAGCAGACCACATGTTGCCTGAGAGTGTGGTTACATCCCAAACCGACTCTGGCCTCTGGGCTTGCACAGTGTTATTTAGGTCAATGTGAAGAGAGTGGGGTTTGTTTCACCTGAGATGCGTCTCCAAGAAATCATTAACCTCCCATTCTGTTTGTCAGTGGGATTGAACTGAAGCGTTATGTAACGGGGCCTATTAAAGTTATTTTTTTTGCAACAAGCACATAAAGATGTCGTTAATACAAAACATTTGGAGACCACAAGAAAATCTCAAACATAACATTTTATGTCCCCAGTCCTGAACTTTTAACTGACAGTCTTTAGCTAATGAGATCTGGAAACGCTGTTTCTGAAAACCAATAGCAGATTTATGTGGTTTCCCATTTGAGGACTTTGATTTTAAAGAGCAGTGAGGAAAAAAGAAACAATGAGCGTGTATTATTTCGCTGTCAAGCTCACCACAGCCTCTTGTGCAGGCTCCCACATCGTGCTAAAGTGACTCTATCTTGGTGGTCTCTTGATGATTGCTTCAAGAGTGAACTGGATTACGGTATTTCCCTTCCAAAGACCACAGCTTCCAATATGACGGAGAGCTGCTGCAGCTCATTTTATTCTTTTAGATAAATCAGGCGCATTTTAATCAGTGACATGGATGGTGCTGGAGAGATGGGCAAAGGGTTTGATTTACCATGTGATTCACAGGTGCAGTACATAAGCATGCTCACGGTCACTATAAAAGGCGGCTATAGTGCACTGCAAATTTGTATTCTCAGAATATATATCTCTCACCCTGAAACCTATTACTGCACTGTGTGACGCTTTCGCCCCTCTTCTCTTTTGTGTTGCTGCAGATGCATGAAAAGGTTTTTTTCTTAGTTCTTTTTCAGGGTTGTCAAGCATAAAGATGCTCATGGATCTGGGTGGAAATAAAGTGGTTCATTTATCACTACCTTTTATCCAAATGAAAGATAAAACATTTCTGAAATTAATAGATGACCTTTTAGGAAAGAAAAACTTGCACAAACCAGGTCAGAGTTTCATGACTTGTGAGATGATTTTTAGTGCAGATTGTGATACATCTTAAACTCCTATATTGATTTATTTTATTTTTTTTTTAAACCAAGCAAAGAAGACGCTTTCTGCAAAATTGCAATAGGTCAATAATGGCTCTGCAGCTATGTGGCCCTTTAGTGTCAGGAGTAATCCAAAGTGTTGAAATGCCTCCCAGAGGGAAGTTTGCATATCTGAGGTCTGATCTCTGCAGCTAATGGTCCCTAACATAAACACACCAAGTCCTTACAAGCAATTATTGCTTTCATAAAATCACCCCTCTTTCCCTTCCAGCATTTAATTGCGGTCAAACAAATGACTAGCAGGGTTCAGAATGCACTGCTCTTAACGAGGAGCGGTTTGTGCGTGTGTTTCTGTGTTAAGTGTTTGTAGACGTCTGTGAGTCAGAGCATGTGTGTGAGAGAGAGCTCTGTAGTGCCATGAAAATGTTTCTAGTGTTGGGGTCCTGAGAGGATGGATGTTTAAGCACTGAAACAATAGTGGACCATCGGCTGGATCACGGGATGATGTCATGCTGATGATATAGTGTATACCAGTGGGCAGGGTGTGTTTAAGATGGCTAATCGCTGCTCTGCTCTGCACACCTTCACCAGAGACCTCCACTGCTCTTTCCAAGGACAAGCATGTTGACTAATGCTCTAAAAACATGACATCCAGGAAGCTTTGGGGTCCTTCTGACCACCATTTTTCTGGAAACTCTGAGTATTTGAGAGGTTCAGCTGGCTCAGGACTGGGCGGAAACCTCGCAGTGTCACCAGCTGCTGCTGCTGCTCCACTTTCTCCAACAATCAGATCGAGCTCACCGACTGGTCATATATTGCAAAACGATCAGGGGGCTGCAATGGGTACAGACACTGGATGTAATGGCACATGCGAATTTGTGTGGCTCTCTGCATTTTATGTGAGCGTGTTTGTAAAAGTACACTAGCTGCTGTGGTTTTCCGGGCTGTGCCTTAACTGGCCTTTTCTTGTGGTCAGCACATGTGTGCAATTTAAACAGGGAGCCAAACTGAGCCATGAGTGTTTTTTTTTTTCTCTTTCTCCTTCACTTTGGCCTGGATGGCAAACTTGACTAAAGTGATGTTTAGATCAGTCATTTTACTCATGGCAGCAGGATTTTTCCTATTTCAACCCAAGTGCTTCCGAGCTGCGGGCAGAGCAACACACATCAGAGAACTGACTGAATGTTTTGAGAGACCACAGTTGCTTTACCATCTGATTGCACTAAGCGGTTTGCCTTTTCAGCGTCTGTGCAAACTTTCCTTTTGAAGGTCAAAAGGAGTTTCTTCACCTTCTGTGTGTGTGTGTGTGTGTGTGTTAGCTGGGGAGAAAACAATAAACCGTTTATTATGGTGGTGTCATAACCAGATGGCCTATAGGGGGATAATCTTTTTAAAGCACATCAAAGCCACCACCTGTTGTTCAGGTTTGTCTGTCTGTCGTCTTCCTATAGTTGATCGGGATCAGGATCTCTTCCAGCACCATGCGAGGGAGTTTCGCTTTGACGTTTCACGTATTCCAGAGGGAGAGGCCATCACTGCAGCAGAGTTCAGGATTTACAAGGACTTCATCCAGGAGCTCAAGAAGAACGAAACATTCAGAGTCAGTCTCTACCAGGTGCTGCGGGATCCTCCAAACAGGTAGAGAGGTTTTCTTTTTTTGCTCGTTCTTACTGCTGCTCACTGTGTTTAGCTGATGCTGTATATGTCAGATCTGTCTTTGTAGGGGTGTTTAAGATTTCATAGGTGGCTCATCAAATTTTGAACCAAAATCAGAGACCCTCCACAGTACTGATGGCAGTGTTTATTAGCTACTGATACAGCTCCGTGATATCTTGTGCATACCAGCCTTCAGGGATGAGCATTACTGACTGTGTGTGAAAGTACGGTTAGTCTAATTGTGTGCCACGTTTACACACACCTACATGCACGTGAAAATGAGGGTTAACAAAATGTAAATGAATGTATATGTTACAATTTTTTTTTATTTAGTTTAGTTTTTGAATTTCTAAGATTTCTTACATGATTTAGTTGGACTCTAGTTTGAGTCCTCAAACACTTGTCACTTGTTCTTAGAAAATGGGTCGTTGGGCTACACTTCCCCACAGGTTATTTGTGCTGCTGTTCGTGTCAGTATTGGCACTGTTGACACAGAAATGAGATCAGTCAATTAGTCAAATACAGAAATGCAGTGGCTCTCTCACGCTGTCTGAGAAGCGCAGCCCCCAGGAGAGGCATTTATATCACACGGCTCAGACTACAAATAACACCGGGCCTTCAAGATGTCAGTTTTTCTATTACATGGGCGTTTATCCCTTCATCATACCTCCATGTTTTGTCAGCCAGTGTCTGTGTTGCTTTTACTTTCTTTTGTTTTCCTTGTTTAAATCCACATGTGAATTTACATGGTAGCCTCCCTCTAACCTCAGGCTTTGGGGCTGAAGTGAAAACTCAGCTTTGTTTTGCATTTGGGGGTCTCTACAAACTCAGGACAAAAACTTCTTGTAGTGTGCCCAATGACCCTCATACACTGCTACTGCTGGCACTGCCGCCTTATTTCCACAGGAACTGCTCAGTTCTCTAGACCTGGTCATTTGATCAATAAATTAGTAGTTTGACATTTTTTATTAAAAATTTTTTTCAAGTAAAAATCCTATAGTTGGTCTTTTCTTTTTTACATGCACATCAAACTTAATCGCTGTCCGCATTGGGTCTTTGTTAATGTCGTTATGCTTTTGGCTGTGAGAGGACATTTCAACACTTTGACAGTAGCAACTATTTAGTCCCACTTAAGACTGAAATTGCTAATGAGAATCCTGCTGTTGTGTCAAAACATTCATTTACAAAGCAGTGAGAAATCATAGATATCAGTATAATATAAAACAATATGGCGCATGTAGTAAGATCAAGTAGCTTTTCAGCATCTTGTAACTCTGTTGGCTCGACAGGATTAGAGTAGAAACTTCCAGAAAGTTCCGCAGACATAAATTAAGCATAGTGCCAAACTAAAAGAAATGGAGACCTTTTTACTGATATCGACCTTACCGCTGAGCACGAGCCACTTTCCTGTGACCACACGTTGTATACCTTCAATGCCAAATTAAAGTCTCGATTCTCACGGGTTTTGCTGTAATGTACAGCAGAGTTGTTGCTTCAGAGATGGGACACAATTCCTTTTCTTGTAAAAGAATGGGATACTCGCACTTCAGTTATACAATTTTTCAAAAGGTTAAGAATTTTGGAGGGTTGGGTCCACAAATTTTAAGACCCTTATGGCGGGAACTATTAGAAATGCTTTGGACATAATTTTAGATTTAAAAAAAACAAACAAAAAACTTCCAGGTTCGTGTTTCAGTCTGATTGTGCAGAAACCAAAACTTTGGGAAATGATCACAGGCAGGAAGAATGCCCACCTTTTGTTTCTCACCTGGATTACAAAAACACAAAACAAAAGCTGGTGTGTATCTTCATATCGTATTTCTTCCCCTAGATTTGTGGTGCTAACACCCAATTTTGACACGAGTCCCCATATAAAGCTGAAACTAAAGATTAAAAGATACAAATCATGATTAATTTTAATAGTTTAAAGAGTGCAAATTCATCTTTATAAAAGAAGCAGTGCAGAGACCTGAGAAACATGCATCTGCAGATGCAGTTACAGGAATTATCACCACAGGATTTACCAAAATAAAAAATAAACCTGTACAAGGTATTTCGTATTACTTGCTTGTAAAATGCTGGTAACACACAACACCACTCAGAAGGTGCATTTGCCTGGTCCTATTCATCAGCTGGTACTGAATTTCAGCAATGATTTAGGGGTCATGTGCAGCCGGCAGATGTAGATTAAAGTGTTTTATCTGTGACAGTGGGACTGCCGGCTGTGTTCGAGGCAGCACCATTGTCGTTCAGACACACAAAAGCCACTCCACACAGACGAGCAGGCAGCAGGACAAAAGACTGACGTCTGAAACTCAGACTATAAACAAAGTAATTGTCTGTTGAGATCTGCCCCTAAGCGGATACTCAGCAGTGTTAAAGTTCTGCTTTGATAATGTTCACAGTGGGAGGACTGCATGATTTAGTGTGTTAACTGTCAGGAAATTTAGCTGGGGTGATGCCAAAAGCTTTACATTTTAAATTAGAATGGTTTATTTCCTGAAAATGTCAACATCCTGAGACGCGCACGCACACACACACACACACACACACACACACACACACACACACACACACACAGAGCAAATGTAATGTGTTCCCAGTTAGAATGAACTCGGGTCTCTGACCAGTGACTGTTAGTGGGTTTACCCTCACACACACTGCTGAAGCTTAGCACTTTAACCTCACTGTAACTGGTTAAGTTCAGATCGGCTGTAGTGGTATAGACGGCTAAAAAAACAAAACACAAACATAACGAGCGATCCTAATACTTCTGCACTGCTGTATTCCAGGACCTCGCACGTGCTTTTGACATTTCTTGCGTGTTAAATACTGAAAGCCTAACATTTTCCAAAGCATACCACATTCCTTTTTTAGATGTGTTTGTATTTTCAAGATCATCCATGGTTTCCATAAATTTCGCTATGGAATGAAATCAATTTGCACTGAAAAACAAGAGCTTGGTAACCCATCAGGGTGGCGTTTCATGCTTTTTGCACAATTTATTATTTGGAAGTGCTGAATGAGTCTGAGGTGGAATGATTTTACTTTAAACTTGGAGCTTTTTTTTTTTTTTTTACATTGACCTCCTTTTGAATGTATTTACATTTTATTCTGTCCTCAGTGATTTGGAGCTTTTGCTGCTGGATCAACGAGAAGTTCTGGCTTCAGAGGAAGGATGGTTGGTCTTTGACCTGACCACGACAAGTAACCTGTGGCTGGTCAACCCTGAACATAACCTTGGTCTGCAATTGGTCCTGGAGGATGGTCATGGTGAGTGATTATCCAAAACTGATCCTACCCCACTGTCCAATAGAGTGTAATCCATGGCAGTAATTTAAAAATATATATATCAATAAATATTTAATTATTTATTTATCTAACTATAGTTTGGTTGTCTCTGTGGTTTCTCTCTGTCTCCATCTGCAGGTCAGAAGAGAAACCCCCAATCAGCAGGGCTGGCAGTGGGCAGTGGGCCTCAGGACAAGCAGCCTTTCCTGGTTGTCTTCTTCAAAGCCAATGAGATGCGACTCCGGAGCGTTCGTTCAGTCCATGGCCACAAGGGGCGCCAGTCAAACCGCACTAAACCCCAGAGGACCGTTCAAGATGCACAGAGGGCAGTGGAGGCTGCAACAGGTTACTGCAACCTTTAAATGTCACTCGTGAACAGTCATATCAAAAGCTTTGCTGTTTGAACCGATATTTGTTTTTGGTTTCTTTCAGCCAATATTGGCATCTCTAAAGAAGGATGCAAAAAGCATGAGCTGTATGTCAGCTTCAAGGATTTGGGATGGCAGGTATAATACAAAAATTCAACATTATTTTTTTTATGCTTTTTGTCAAAAGTGACAATTAACAACATGTTTTAATCTGACCAGGACTGGATCATAGCACCAGAGGGCTATGCAGCGTATTACTGTGAGGGAGAATGCGCCTTCCCTCTGAACTCGTACATGAATGCCACCAATCACGCTATTGTGCAAACTCTGGTAAGCCTCAAACAGTCCCTGATTAAAGGCATTTCCTCTGTAACCTCCACTCTCTCTGAGGATATATTTGTGTTTCTTCTGTGCCACAGGTGCACTTTATCAACCCAGAGATGGCACCCAAAGCCTGCTGTGCCCCTACACAGCTCCATGGCATCTCCGTGCTCTATTTTGATGAAAGCTCCAATGTCATCCTCAAGAAATACCGCAACATGGTAGTCAGAGCCTGTGGCTGTCACTGACTGCTTATATTCCCTTCTATGACTTGTCCAAATCCAGAGAGATGCTGAAGAGAGGCAGAACTGGAGAGATGATTGACTGGTCACCAGAGAGCTTTTGCAGCAGAGCAAGCTTTATTCTGGGGGTCTGTTTTTATGACCAGCAGCTGAGCCAGCTTTAACCGCTACCACAGCCCAAAAAGAACTACTGGTCACAAAAAGGGATTTTATGGATTTTTCTTTTTGTAATGGATTTTATTTTTCATTCCTTTGTGTGAAACTAGAGAGAGTGCACTGAAAGGACTTTAAGCACTGTGCAGTAGTTTCACAAGCTCAGAAGGAACTTTTATTCCAACAAACAAATGTGTAAAAAGTAGAGGTGTGTGTGTGTGTGTGTGTGTGTGTGTGTGTGCACTAACATATATGCAACAAATATCTCTATTTGAAGTCTCTTTGAAATGAGAATAAAGAATTTTTTCTTTTACTAATTTCATTTGAAAACAGATTTTACAGCTCCTAAAACTAGAAATTCATCTTCCTCAGTCTTTTTTTTTTTTTTTTGGCGCAGGTGATCAACCTGCGTCTGGATAAGGGAAATAAAGTCTGTGTTCAGCTGGCCAAATGAACCAGGTCAGTGAGGAATGACAGCAGTAAATGCCAGTGGGTGGGATTCATAAACCTTGCAGTCATTCAGTGATTTGTCAAAACATTAAAACCAGTCTGACACAATAACACTGACCATGTTGTTACAATAAAATGTTCTGCTGGCAATCATTGATGTAACTATGATGTGTGCACCCACCTAAACATCGTTGTCCCAGTCTGGCTGTGTGTCTGTGAGCAAGCCCATTCAATGAAGGCTCCAAGTGGCAACCCGTACGACCCAAACGACCCGCTAACAAACGCATCATCACTCCCCTGGATGCCTCGTGTTTGTGTCCTGACAGGACCTACAAAATGTAAGGCGTGTTGTTTTTATCACCCTGCATGTGAAAGCCTTAAAGTAGGCAGGACATCAGTGATTGATCTTCAAAAGGTGGCCATCAGGGTGGGTTTTTTTTGTCATCACCCCCTTTTCAGCTGCCTTTTGGTGTCAGAGCAGAGCTGCAGCTGGACAAAGAGAGACTGTATTATTTTTGTTGCATTAAGGAAATTAAAAAATTATTGGAAATTCTAAAACGAGGAAATTTTTTTGTTAGTTTTACCTCAATATTGGGCTCAACACTTTCATCATTAGCTATTTTGGCTTATAAGCTTCTTGGTAAGCAATGAATGGGCTGTGAAGACTGAAATCTGAAGCACAGTTAAACATGGAATATTTATTTCTTTAGCTTTCCTTCACCTGCGAGTACAGCACCTCGTCTGCCATAAGTGTGGCATCATCCTTGACTCCACATATCGAGATCATTCCATTCAGTTAAAGTGAACTGTGAAATGAGCTCATACATCATACTTTCCAGTCTTTTCATCGCCACTCGTAACAGTAGGATACATTCAAAAAAAAGGAGCATTGGTACAAAAAGCAAAGCAATTATACAATACAATGCATCCAAGAACAACAGCAACAACACAAAAAAAGTTAAAGGCATTTGTACTGACATCACTGAGAGGCCTGGTGCCTCCAACACAGCATATTACACTCGCACATCACAGCCCACGCTTTTAAAAAGCACAGGTTACACCTGTTATTAAAGAAATAGAGGTAGAAGCGTACAATCAAATCCTTCTCATAAAGTAAAAAATAGTTTTTATTGTTAATCTGAAATTGTCAAATTGGGTATAATATCCAGTTTCTAATTGGGAATGACATTTCCTTTTGTGATCACTAAGAACGCTTACATAATATCAGGCAGGAGAGAGAAACTATCATGAGTGGTGAAAGACCTGAGGGAGTATTTTTATGCGCTTTTCAAGGAACGTGGGCTGATTTAGTCAGAACTGCTAGAAATAATATGAGCACTTACTTCAGAGCCAAAACTCAAATACTATTCTTTCAACTAACAGGGTTTCCCTCAAATGCACCGTCACTGAAGCAGTTTTATGTGGCAAACGCAGATTTACACTTTAGTTCTACATAAAAAAATGTCTTACATAGCCTGAGTTCTCTCACATAAGATCGGAATTATGTGCTGTTACAGACTTTGTGTGGGCTTATGGCAGATGTAATGTCGAGCTCTGACACGATTCATATTGTCAGCGTGTGATCCCTGACTAACCTTGACAAATACAGCATGTGTTATCACACCTCCGGGGGATCCTGAGAGTTAATCTTTCCTCTTTAGCGGTTCCTCCTTAGATACAACTCTTACCATCAGTCAAGCACAGAAATAGCATTCAGGAGGTAGAAGGACAGCAAATACAGGCTGATTATAAAAGAGCTGAAAAGCGACCAGCTAGCTCCCTGCTCATAGAACAGTCACTGTGCACTACATGCAATTAGTTCCTGGACCTCTCAGCTCAGGGGCTGAGAAGTGCCTCCTGCGGACTACCTCTGCCCCCCTCTTTTGCTCCCCTGCTTGCTCCTTTGGGCCCGTGGGAAGCAGGGTGCACGGGGCAGTTTCTGGGTATGCTGCCTTCAGGGGCTCACACCCTTCCTCTTCTAACTTCCTTGGTGAGGTTTTTGGCTCCAGGGCGGCTGGCAGTGGAGGCTGAGGAGCTGATACGGGTGTGAGAGCCAAGCAGACATCCCCTACGCTGAGCTGGTGGCACTGCAGGCCACAGAGACGGGCAGTCCTCTGAGGGCTGCAGGAAGACCAGCCGCGCCCACGCACAAAGAACGGGTACTCCACGTACACGTCCACCAGCTCCTGCAGGAGGGAAACAGATGCAAACAGTGGAAGCTGAGACAAGCACAGTTTAGACATTTGCTCACTAGAGGGTGGTGTTGTTCCATTAGGGAGAATCTATTTATGCTTAATGCAACAGCAGTTACAAGGCGATAGATTTAACAGTAACTATGGATTCCAGGATTTTTATGCACATTACCAAAGCAGACAAAATATACAGTAGTTACATCTGATTACATTTTTTATGCAGGTAACACACACACACACACACACTCCTATGAATTTACCTGTTATAGATTTTTCTTGACCTTATGCTAAACATTGCAGAGCCCCCACAAACAAATGGCCGTTAAGGATGAGGCAGACCTTACTGAATATTTTCTTGTCTTAGCTGCCAACTGACTCGATCATTTCCCCATTTGTAGCAGTCTCCTTTGCCCTTTAGTTTCCACCCAAGAAAACTGCAAAAATAGTAACCGATATGTCGTTCCAGCTTATAAAAAAGTTGCTGTATTTCCCCAAAACAGCTAGCCACTGCAGTGTTTTGCAGAAGACACCTATACAGGAAGTGCAAATGCTGGGGACTATTTTCAGCTTCAGATTAACACAAGCTTACTGTGCTAGTATTTTTCACAGTCTATAGTATTTTATTGCAAATCCTCCAGTGCACTCAAGGTGTTGCTAACAGTTTTCTTGGCAATAACTGAGCGCTGTAGCACTGAAGAATGAGCTTTGGATATAAATGGAGCTCTGTTAATTCAAACTATTCGTGTGTGAATTTGTTATTTACATTTTTCATGTAGTTCAGTTATTATTTTTTATGTACGCTGATGCGGTTTAGAAGACAGCGGTATTTGTAACCAGGTAATACAGGAATACACTCAACTGTATGTCCTGTGAAAAGATACCAGCTGTTCTGGACTGTAAATATCATTAGGTCTCCGAATAGTGGCTAAAAAGCATCATAAATACCCTAAGAAATAAAATAATGGTTTTGAACATAAGTCAGGCCAAAGAGGAGTGGCAACAAAATGTACAGTTAGGTGTACAGAAGGAGGAGTTAGTGAGGATATAAAATGCAGAGAAACTTTGGTTGCTCCCTGACATCAGCCCATTTTTGACATGCTCATTTATGCAACACTAAAACCTGTTTCACACTGAACTCCAAAGACTATTCATCTTTATTTCCAACTAAGAATAGTGCAGTAGGAGCCCAAACCCATCTGGCTTGGGTGTGTTTTTTTTCCTTCCACAATGTGTTCACAGTTGGAAAATATAAAAATGGCATCAGTATTATTCTTTGACACATCATAATAAAATCTAGAGGCATTTTCTCATCAAGCATTTCAGATGTTTTAAGAATTTGTGTTCTACGACCTAGATATAAATCAAATAAAGTTCAACAGTGTATTTTTACCATCTACCATATGACCTGGAGGCACCTTTTGGTAGTAAAAAGAAGAGTGACAGTAATGTGCGAGGGCTCTGCTGTGAATATTAACACCACAGAAGGAATTTCTTTCACCTGGGTCTGCTGGTCATGAAGCATGATGAGGAGGCGGGAGGTCGAGGATGAGGAAGCCGAGGGGGAGATGCTCTGCACCGTGCAGCAGCTCAGTCGCAGGTCTGGACAGGCCAGTGAGCCTAGCAGGAAGTCTTCAGTTTGCAGGTGCTCCACCCTCCTCAGCCGCCCATCTCTGAGCTCAATCAGAGAACCGGCCACAAAGTGAGGGAGTAGCCAGGGGAAACGGTTAGGAGGGGCAGAAGAGGAGGAAAGATGCTCGGAAGAGGGCATTGCAGGGGATCTTGAAATGTCCTCTACGGAGCTGCAAGTGCTTTTGGAGTTGTTTGCGGAAACTCTTATGAAGGAATGTCCAGAAACAGAGGTGGCTTTTATCGATTTGTGCAACAAATCCTGTTGAAGTTTTGGGTTCTCACGGGGAGAGTGAGGTAGGTTCGTGCTCAAAGGTGAAGGACTTGCTTTTTCAACCCTGGGAAAGTACTCAGTTTTTCTCTCTCCCCTCCTCATGTACGGACTTTTATGCCTGCTGTGGGTCTGCCTCTCTGGGTTCAAACTCTTCTCTCTTGAAGTCTTGAGCTTCTCCCAGCTGCACCCTCCACTCGTTTTGTGGAAACCCTGTAAGGAGAGAGTGCTGAATCTGGAAGGGTGGTACGGATGGCCTGGGTGGAGTGCAGGTGTGCCAGACATGTGGCTTTGGTGCTGATAGTGGTGGGACAAGTCCCATCCAGGGTGCAAGGGGTTGAACTCTCTCCACTCTGCCCAGCCATGATGCTCCCTGAATGCAGAAAGAATCTGCGGTTTGGACCTGCTAGGTGTATGCGTCTGCAACCAGGGCTGGTACAGGGCAGGGACCCGTCTCGGTACAGGCTGGAATGGGCCTGCGTGCTTTGTGTTGAATTCAGCGTGGCTCCTGTAAGGGTAGGGCGCCTTGAAGTTCGCAGCATCGCACTGCTGCTGCTTCTGCTGCTGCTGAAGCGGCGAGCTTGGTCTTTGGTCCCTCTTTTTGAGCGGGAGGCTGTCCCTATCCGGGACTAGAGCCGGGTTTGTTGTGAAGCTCATGGGCTCAAGCTGATCGTCACTCACACCGACACTCCTGAAGAACTACAGGTGGCGTTGTGATCATGTGACCCAGGCTCCATTAGTCTCTTGGCAACTGTTGCAGATCCAAGGTTGTCACAATCTGAACAGCAGGAGAAACAATGACTAACGCACTTTATATCACAAACAAGGTGTCAAGCTGGAGAAAATAATTGCATTTCCCTTTGTATAGAGTCTCTCTTACTCTGGTATTTCCCCTCCGTTTGAAAAATTCACAGAACTTTCCCTTTCTCCTGAGAAAGTAGTACATGGTGAGATCAGAGCCTGTAAATATCCCTCGACATCTGAACAATAACTCCACCATCAGCTTCAAATTACAGCTTTCCAACCAGCAATTGCCATATTGACAGGGTTTCATTTGATAGACATCTACCAACTCCTTTGTAAAAAAAAAAAGTTACTATGGTTACAAAGTACTGTACAGTGGAGGCATGAATGTGGTGAGTACAAGGCAAAGTAAAATGTTAGCGGTGGGTGTAAACTCAGGGGTTAGATTTTATCACCAAAGCTGTAAACTCTGAAGTTAACAAAGGTGACAAACTTAGGAAAATATGTGTCTTAAGTGACTAAACATGTGAGGGATGATAAACACACAGACTGAGCTTGCACCTTTCTCATAGGACTAAAAAGACCTCCAACACCAGAAGAAACACTATCATCCTCCTTGCATGCATGCACGGTAGTGAGTCAGTTCACTGACGTGGGCTAAATATAAGCACCTTGTGGCCAGACACAAACTGGTTTCAAGATGCTGCAGACGCATTCTTTTATATATAAAGTGATGCAGGAAGGTAAAGGACAGCAGAGGACTTTTACAGCCCGTCAATGCAAAGCTTATGCCATTATGTCATCATCATAGCTGAGCACCGCCGCTGAATGGACTTCTTTCACTCATCCCGACAGACATGTCTCCGATATAAGCCGCTTCTCTATTGTGCGTGTGTGTGTGTGTGGTATCAGACGACACCCACACACCGACATTCCTGTGCGAGCACCCAGCATCATATCAGGAGACATAAATAGGTAACTGTTTGTCAGCTAAACGCTCGCAGTTTGAATGTAAATTAATTCAAATGGAATCGAGGTGTGGGCCACTCACTCACAGTGACCTACACAGTTATGATCTGATCATGACTCAAACAGGCCGGAGCTGTCAGGTTTCTTCATGCTCAATGACCATATGAGGTGATCTCGATCACTACAGGTTAATCTATGGAAATGAAATGTATACACAGCATTTAGTGTGTTTGGCGCCTTTATATTCGGGATAATTTGTACTGAGGGCAGGACTATTTGCATATCAGTAGTGACAATATCATGCTCAGTCTGGTTGATGCTTCTTTCTGTGAAACTGAAGATAATCAAGTTGAACCTCTGTAACCGATTCCAGCAGAGACTTTCTCAGACGTGCATCCAGAGCGTGTAACAAAACTATCTCATTTAGTAAATAATAAAAAGCAAATCTAAGAATTTCTGAGTACATAAATCAAGATTTTTTTTTAAAAGAACACTTACTTGCATGTTTCTCCATTCATCCATTTGTGTCTCTCTGTGCATCCATCTTCACACAGAATGTCCATCCATGTTCATGTTCAACATGAGCGCAGACACTCCACACACACACACACACACACACACACACACACGCAGACACACTCACTCACACACACACACACACACCTGTCTGTCTTGTGTCGTCCTCGCAGGCTGCAGGAGAAAAAAGCAAAACAGAGTGAACAGAGGCATCCAGACAAGCTCAACAGACTGCCTATTAGACACACACTCCTCCTTTTCTCCTCTCTTCTTTTCTCTTCTCCTCCTCTCTCTCTCTCTTCCCTCCTACTCGCTTTTACATTTTACACTCCCACTCTGCTCAGCCAGTCAGTCCTTAACCTTTCTCAGACTGATTTCATGCCTCTCCCTCTACCTCTCTCTCTTTCTCTCTCTCTCTCTCTCTCAATCTCTCACACCTGAACTTGCTCACCCTGTGTTTGCTGCTGAGTGGCACTTTTAGCTTCTCTTCCATTTGCAATCATCCTTCCTCTCCATATTCCACACACTCTCTCCCTCACTCCGCTAGCTCTCTGTTGTTGGGTGTATAATTAGAAATGAGACTGCTGTGCAACTCCTCAGCTGATGGTAGGCGTATGACTGCCTGATGGCTTTGGCGCTTTGCCTGGTGGAGTGAGGGCGGGAAACCGTAGCTTTAGCCTGGGCGCGCACAAGCACAAGCAAATATGAAAAATGGAACCCGCAAAACATAAATCTGAGAACGTATAGCCTTCCCTTGCTGTTAATTCTTCCTGTTTCTCACTTCCTGTTTTTTTTTTATTTTGGCAAAAGTATTCAGAGATTTAGCATTAAGCACAGATATCAGTACTCTGTGGCAAAAAAAGAGAGATTTTGTAGTTGTGCAAGAAACATGCGTCTGCGTTTCATCTAATTTTAAGATGAAAGAAAGAGGACACGGCTTTCGCTGTACGGCTGCCTCAGCAGCACAGCAGCCTGGGTCCTAGTTACTGATTTTTGCAGGGCCTCAGCAGGTGAACCCCCAGTCATGGGAAAGCCTACGCGTAATTCAGTTTGTGGTGAAGAGGATTTCTTACTTTGAGTCACATCATGCTTCCTCTGCCCACTCTCGCTTTCTGTATCTGTATCTCTTTTCATTTTTTTTTTCAATTCACTGGTGTACACACATGCACACACACACGCAGTGCTGGAGAAAGTTCACAGCATGGTAAGTCATTGCATTGCATGCCTTTGCCACAACTAGCATATTCAGGCTAAACCACCCCAACCACTGACATTTAGAAAAGAAATGTGTTTATTGATAGAAATCGCCAGTGACTCCCACTGCTTCCCAACTGTTACATCTACAGCTTGTATTTACAGTTTCAGTTGGCAGCTTGGCACAGACACCAAGTGTGAGTTTCAGTAGTGAAAGTTTCCATGCTTATGCACTGGAAGGTGTTGGTTTGTAGTTCTCTGAAATGTCAATAACTTTGCATGATTTTTACATAAATAAAATATCTTGTTTTTAAAATCTAAATCCATGAATTATGCATGTATGTAGGCTAGATGTATTTTTCTGCTGATAATGGTTTTTTTTTGTTTGTTTTATTTTGTTGATGATCAGCAAGTTAGCTTCCTTTGTGCTGATTCTTATTACAGATTCTTGTAATGACTCACACGAGTATCTTTTCCTGCACACATCTGAAACCAGACACTCTTTAAATGCCATTCTCAAATGCTGTGCTGTGTTTTGGAAAGAAAAAAAAAGGCAGTGATGTAATGCTGCTTGAAGCCTCTGCATGCAAATATTGTATAATCAGCAAGTCCTGCTTAGAGAACATGGAAGTGACATCTTTTGCCCACTAGATGGTGTTCAGGACACACAAACTATCAGATATAGTGCAGCGTGACGGTTTGCTGACCGATTCACACCTGTGATTGTTCTTTCCACTTGAAAATCTATTGTGAATAATAATAATAATAATAATAATAATAATAATAATAATAATAATAATAATAATAATAATAATAATAATAATAATAATGCCATTTCTCCTTAGTCTCCTTAGCAATCATTGATGTCACTACTTTTTAATTTTCACACTTTCCCATTTTTAGCCTGTGCACATTATTACTATTATTAGTATTATTATTATCATTCTTCTTATTATTATTTCATCTTCAATAGACAACGTTTAAAAAGTGTTACTGGTAGTGAACAAAACATTCTTTATATATAAATAGAATATAAACTGTCCAGAAACAACAATTACTAAAGAACTGTTCCAATTTTACAAAGTAAGAATGGATGGATGAATGGATGATTTTGATACTCTGATAAACTGGTGTTGTAACATTTTTGCAACTCTCCTCATTTGACTCTGAAGGTGAAGCAGGAGAGAGAGAGGGTTTAAATCTCCTACCAAAAATAAATAAATAAAATAAATAAATAGGGAGACAGGGAACAAGTGACAGAAAGGGAGGAGGTGAGGGGGAAGGAGGGGGGTGGAAGAGGACCAAAATAACAAAAGGCATGTGCCTGTCTCTCCTTGGTATTTTCCACTCCGTTACATAAAATCCCTCCTTCCCGCTTCTCAATCGCCTCCTTGCTCTCTCTATCTCTTGCCAGCTCCTCCCTCCACCCTGCCATTGGTCAGCTGGCCATCCTAACAAAGCCGCTGTCTTGATCTCGTCCAAGTGGCTGAGAGTCCACTGAGGGAGGAAGAAGGAAGTGGGAGGAAGAAAGCAGTGGGGTGGCAGTCCCGCATCAGTCACTTCGGAGCAGTCTGAGTGAGAATTGGAGGTGGGAGATGCTCCCCTAGCTCTCTGCTAAAATCTCACAGGGCTGACCAGCCGCCACACACTCATCATTCTGACTGCCTGAACCTGTTTCTGGCAACTTTCTAGTTAACATGAGCTCCTCATCAGCCAACCTGCACAACAAACGCCTACCCTGTAAGTGATTTAAAAAACTCTTCTACTCTTTTGCATAAGCTCAGCTTTTAGGTCAGGGAGATATTTTGACCTGAGGTTTGCTCCAATAACACAGTTTATATTTATTTTTAGATGTAGAGCAGGGCATAAGAGAGAAAAAAGGTTCCTCTCCATATTTGGTAGGCTTGCTTGTCTGTGTGCTTTGTTCACATTCTTTGGTTATGCGATGTGCAGCGAGGTATTTAAAAGTCTAGCTTTCTAAATATGAAAGTAAGGGTCAACAGAATGTGACAGATTAAAGTTATAATCTTCTGACTTTGCATGTTCTTTATTTCCTACCTTTATACAAGTTAATTTAGAGCTCTCTCTGTATGTGTGTGTGTGTCTTTGTGTGTGTATCAGATATAATGTGGAAGCTGGTGTGATATCTGCCTATGAGTTAAATAGCTGCTGTTGTGATGTTGTCTGAGGTGACTTGTCCAAGTGTTGTGCCAGCCAAAAATCAGTCAGGAATGTTGAATCATCACCCTGAGTAATGGGCCACTAATACCAAGTGAATAGGTCACACTCTCATTGCACAGAGACAGGGATGCATTCCCACACACACACACACACACACACACACACACACACACACACACACACACACACACACACACACACACACACA
>JAVDPK010001007.1:279902-290143 GCA_034780415.1 Cichlasoma orientale | reverse complement strand
TTTTTAATTTAAACCCCCCCCCCCCCCCCCCCCCAGAAAGTAATAACAGGATCTCTGCTGCAGTTGGTGCTTAGTACACCAAGATAACACTGAATTGACTTTTTCATAGTTTATACAGAAACTGCAGGCCACCCTGCCTGAGTCTCAACAAATGGAGGAGAAATGTCTGAGAGACTGTTTGTTTTAAACAAACATTCTTACAGTTCTCCCGGGTGAGATAAAAATAGCTTTAAACCTCTGATTCAGGCTGTTCGCAGTCATGCTACATACACTTTGCCTCTAACGAGCAGAACAAACTTATTAATGCTATTTACATCAGTACAGTATAAGGCTAACTGAACTTTCCATTGGTCATTAACCGCAATTTTGAATAAGAAGATTTGTAACTGTTGGGAAAAAAACCCTGGGTATTGTCATCTGCCGAAGCCCCTTGTGTTGATCAGAACTCATGACAATCTGCTGCTGGACGTATGGAGGGCAGTGGGTCAGGACACTGACCTACAAACAGTCCTATTATGTGTGTAGCAAAAAGGGGAAGGAAGGAGAGGGTTAACACTGATGTCATTGTTGGTGGATGGCGCTGAACACTGCTTTGTCCCAGCAAAGAAAGCAAAACGAAAAACAGTCAAATCGAAACGGATGTGCAAACACACTCAGCAACTGGCATCAATAATTCACTGCCCTCGCATCTGGAGCCTAATAAATGTTTTTTTTGGGGAAAAAAAAACGGAGTGTGAGAGAAACCCAAAATAATTGAGAGGTAAAAACAGAGACACCGCACAGCCGCCAGGGCTGTTCTCCATTTTGCAAGTGTGACCTCCTGTTTGTTCCACTTCAGTGCAAGACTCTTTTTTGGGGAATGAGTTAATGCCACAATGCAATGTTTTCTTAAACTGCAGTGATTCAAATAGAAAACTAGAAATAACTTTGCAGGGACCGTCAGTTTGTTCTGATTAGGATGCGATGAATTGCACAGCATGATTAATATTAGTTATATATTAGTGCTGTAATTTATGATTGCTTCTCTGCTCCCACTGTTAGGATAAATCTACCTGTAGCCAGCCACTGAGTCACTGTTAATTACCACAGACAGTGATCCACTAATGACCAGCTCTATACTCTTAACAGCCCTCTGCTACTGTTAAGATTACTGCTCTGTTGCAAGAGACTATCAGTAAAAATAACAACTAATGAGCTCAGCTATTACTTCCTCCCTCTCTTCATCCCTTCAAACCAAACCCTCTTTTTAACTTAATTTTGACTGCTCCTTCCCATCATGTCACACATTTTTTTAAACAGCCCACTTCCTAATTTTAGCCTTTCAGCTTCCCTGACCTTTTCTCCGTCAGTCTTTCTGCCTCCTTTATGTGTTTACAACCTCTGCTTCTGCGCCCTCTCTCTTTCTCGCTGGTCGCAGTCGGGAACTGGTCCATGTGAAATAAAATCTCTCTCCTCTGATGAACTGAAGTGTGTCTGGGTGGAAAGGGCAGCCAGTCTTTTCACTGTAGCCTCAGCCATAACAAGTGTTACCTCATGTCTGTCCCAGGGTTTAGAAGATGATGATGATCACCCTTCGTTCATTAAATGAACTGCAATTGCACAGTGTGTTTTGAAAGACGCAGAAAAGGAGAATAAGAGCTGTTATTTAATTTCTTTTGCTTTGTTATGGCAGTCTGCTATTTAAATCTAAGGAGCAGAGGGCTGAGGGTCGGTACCACCACTGAAGCCATTTAAACGGAGATAATACCAGCTGTTTGTATCAGGAAAACACTTCTCAGAAAAAGCCTCAGCTTGGCTGAATAGAATCTGGCAAACTGCTCTATAATCAGAGGAGAAGAGGAAATTGTGGTTCCCTCTGGGATTTCTGTTTAGCTGCTGTTTACTGAGAAGTTCTAGCCCATGCTGCTTCACCAACTAAAAACAACTGGCTTGTCTCGGGAGGCCTTTTCCTCTGCTCTGTTCTGCTCTGACCTTCCCTGCCTGTGAGCTCACATTTTCACTTAGAACAGTGATGGGCTAATGGCAGCCTCTAGGCGACAGCGAGCCCTCCTATCCCCTCATTTAGCCTCCAGATCAATGTGTTGCCTCTACTATTTGTGCAGTTGCTGCTTCTAAACTGCCATTACAGAGTCCTGTCCTTGAGAACACGATGGGGGAATGAGTCACGTGACATGCAGATGCTAAATAGATACAAAAAATGGCCTGAATTATTATTATTTTTTTGCTTTTTCACTAACATGCACTAGACAAGCATGCACTGTTTTTTTTTAAAATAGGATTCAGCTGAGCAGAATAAAGTAGAGCATACTCTAGAATGAATATCTGCTGGATGTCTTTTGACAAGCCTGCCTCATTAGGATAATATGACACAGTTTTGTCAGAAGTGTAAGAAAACTTAATGCAGGCTGTTTAGTCCTTACATTATCACCTTTTTTTCTTTTTTTTTTTTTTTTTTTTAGCTTTCTGATGACAGTTTCAGTGGCTTTAAAGGCTGGATACTGAAAGTGATTTCCTGTAACTGGAATCATGTCTAAGGAATGCAGGACCGTCCCATTCCCTTACATCTCTGTTTTTGTCTGAATTTGAATGGGCTCTTTCTCCCACTGCCGCCTGACTGGAGGATCTGGGTTTGTGTTTCTGTGGGAAGGCTACACAGACATGTCCAGCATGCTCTCTCTTTCCCCATCCTTCTGTCTGTTCCAGTCGTTCTGCATGCCCAGCTGGTCCTGAGCCCTGATCTATGACCCTTTCTTCCTCAAGTCCCAGGGCACTGACAGGAAGGAAGGAAGGGGAGAGAAAGAAGGAGAGAAACAGAAAGCAAGAACGGAATACAGGAGGGAGAACAGAATACAGAGTAGTATATCGAACAGAGACAGAGAATGAAAAGTGGACACAGAGTGTATAAAGTAATAATACAGGATAAAAATAGAAAAGATGATAGAACAGGATAAAAAAGATAGACAGTGAGACAGAAAGAGGGGGCCAAGAAGAAGAGGCAGAAAAGTCATAAAGGGCACGGAAGGATGAGAAAAATACAAAAATAAAAAGAGAATGAAAGAATATCAGCTCAAACCAGTACATGCAGGCTTTCCTTTTGCATCCTCCTTCATGAGCAGAAGGAACTTCAAACATCTTGTGTTAGGAAACTGAACACTTTGGATAGTAGACAGGCCGAAGCAGACTTGATATTGAATCTCATCAGCAGTAAACACAGGGCCAAGGTTTTCTTTTGAAGATTTCCCCGTGTGAGTATTCGCAGAGGCCACCAGGGTCATCTGCGGCTAGCAACGACCCACTGATCAAGGTTATCCAATAGAAAAAGAACCAGGAGGAGTGAAGCAAAATCAATGTGAGGATATACATCTGTAGCTAACCTTTAGCTCTCCGTGGGCCTCAGCCTTTAAGTAGAAACAATCAATGCTGTGATCAATCAGTGGTTAACAGAGTAGGAAAAAAAACAAAAACTCCAGGATGGGCAATTTGCTTAAACCTGTTTCCATCGTGGGAAGCATAATTTTCATCCCAGCTCGAAAACGCAATTTAACTGTAAGCTCTCATTTTGACAGGAAGGAAAGGATGAGCATTTATGCAGCACAAATCAAGTGTTTTGTCTCACATGTTGTCCTCAGCTGGTCGCATTAAATAAGAGTCTGTTTTCATACAAACACACATATCAGACAAGCAGCGCCTAATTGTGACTGACATCGTGCTTTGTCAGCGCAACTCCCTTTGCTTTCCTTGAGGCTCTGGGGACAAAGGCATTTCTGATTGTGCAACAGTGCAGAGAGAACATCACAGACCCACAACCTCAGATGTCTCCATGAAGACAGAAATGCTGGAAAGGCAAAATGCTGTAAGAGTGACTGATGGAAAAATGCAAGAATTTGCTTTCTTTTGAAAGATTGCAGGAAAGAGCCTGCACCACTGACTGCACTGTTAGACATAATAAGTGATTGTTAGACACTGAGCTAATAATAATAATCCATCCATCCACCCATGCAGGCAATATGCATGCCTCTACAACAGAATTATAATAAGTGCAATGCTAAACTAGTGTATGTGAAAGGATAGAAAGATCATTACCATTGTTTACTGGCTCTGGAGGAACTTTCCAAATTAAGAAAATAACCATCATTAGGGTTCTTCTTCTCACATCGGGGTCTTCATTAGTGGAGTTTTGGATGTTCTGCCCTTCTGAAAAGGGTTATTAAGGCATGAAAATGAACTCATCTATTGATGTAAGAAAGAAAAGATGAATGTGTTACATAATTTGTTCCAGCCACATAACTGTACAATCACTGAGCTAATGCAGATGTTGTTAACTGATGACTTTCTGCTGCCAGCTCATTTAGCATTTTTTTTTTCAGGCCGTGGAGAATCCTTTCTATATTTCTGGGTTCTGTGTGTGCCCACATACTGTAGGTGCTGTCAGCATGGCTCTGGGGTTTGAATTGTCTTCTTCCTCTTTTCCCTCCAAAGCTGTCTGCCTGTCTGATCCCAAAGCCAAGCCTGGGCCCTGTACCCAGAAGGCACTCTGTCAGAGGGGGGCAAAGACGAGCTGCGGTGACAGGTTCATGTTGTGCCGCCACCGCAGACGTGACTCACGGGGCTTACACTGCGCTGAGGCAGCACTCCAAAAGAAAGCAACGTGTTGCTGCTTTAGGCTTGCTCTGCAGATTTAAAGTGATGGCAGATTATGCAACAAGTTTTTATAGTTCATAATGAGGACATTAAAGAGGGTTTGTGGCGAGGATAGTCTCCCCACATTGCCAGAGAAACCGATTTTTTTCCCTGTCCTGGTAAACATGAGCACAATGTCTTTCTATTCTCCATCACTCACTGGTATATTTATAGAGCTGCTGTGACTGCTGATCTCAACAAATACCAGATAATCTTCATATTATTCCCAGTTTGGCCATGGCTTGAAAGCCTCATCCAATTACCTCAATCCCCCGCTTGCAGGTTGTAACAGCTCCTCAACTCTCACACGCTGCTCTAATGAGTACAACATACTGTATGCACACCGAGAGAAGGTGATGAAACGTACAGCATATCGTTTCATCTTTTCTTGATGAATCTTATAAAAGCAGGAGAAAGAGCAACAATGTCATAAGTATTGTGTTCCCCTCAGTTTTCAGTCTTCGTCTGTGCTTAGCGCTCCATCTGTTGGCTCCAGCTACATATTTAACATGCAGACATGTGAATGCTGTTCATCATCTCATTCAGCGCTTATAAATGCTAAAAGATCTTCAACTTAATCGCCTCTGCATTTTTTTATTTTTTGTTTTTGCTCTACCTCTGTGTTCTTTTCAACCAAGATATCAGAGTGCCTCCGCATGCTCATTTCAGCTGTGCTTTTCCCTTTGCAGTCATGTGCTCTGATATTTACAGTATTTATCCTTCCAGGGGTTCTCCCCTCCTCCATGCTTATTCAGTCAGACTCTGCTGCAGTTTACCCATTTCACATTGGAAATGCACTCAGCTTTATTATAATGATGCAAAGCAGAAGGGGAAAAGGAGATCATAGGGTATCTCAAACAAGATTACATAGAAGTCTTTAGATCAGCACTGATTTATTTAATGTAATGGGTGTGGTACATACAGTGTGGTTACTAGTGCTTCTTTTTTTTTTTTAAAAGCAATGCTCTGGGTTTCCAGTAAAAGCAGTTTTTGGACCTTAGATATAATATAGACTAAAAACACAAGATCCTCACAGTAGCATTGCAAAAATCTAAGTTACAATCAGTTCAATATTGCATTTTGTTTTCTTCCCGACATGATAAACTGAAACTAGTTTAGGTCTTCTGGTTTATTTTGAGTTATAAATATCGAGTTTACCAAACTGCTGTATAAACGTTGCTGTATTTGTAGCATTTGTTTGTGTTCCTAATTATTAAGATGTTATGCTGTCATGATAAAAGGTTTAAAATGCTAGTTTTAAACTCAGTTTGATACAAATTTAGATAGTAGGGGTGTGTTGCTTAGATTTTTTTTTCTTTTGGAGTAAATCTTTGCATTAAACACTATATATTATGCTGTTTTTTTAGATTGCTGGGGTAATTTTAATTGGCTGGAATATAAGAACCATCAAAAGGTCCCCACATTGCCAAAGAACGCACAGTTCCTGCTAAAATGGATACAGTCACTGTGCTAAAGTTATCATGTTTGAGTATTGCACTTGTGGCTGATGAGGCTCATGTTGAGTGTTTGATCCCAGGCAGCTCTGCCCCCTTTAAGCGACTGTGTGAACAAGAAACATGGGAAAGCACAGAGCTTAAGATGGTGCTGTGACTGCACCATTTAACATAAAACTAAAAACTGCAAACATTGTATGGATTATATATGGGCAACATATTTTGCCACATACTTTCCTCATGAACAACTTTTAATCATAGTATTAAGATGTATAATCTGAGACATGCAAAAATATAAAATAGTTTGTAATGGAGGTGATGCACAAGTCTGATTTTTTTTCTTTGAATCCACTCAAATTCATTGTAAAACTTATAGTTTTCTTTTAATTGTGTGTTCTTGCATTATACGTTTGTAACAGAAACTCTCACCTCTCATACACAGCTCACTCGTAGCTCAATGTCTCCCCCTTCTGGCTACCAACTTTTGACCCCTGGGCACCTGAATAATGGAATCTCAAGCTTAACATGGTTTAACAACAGATGGTCTTAATGACTTAATGTCTGAGTTCCTCTTCTTCTGTTGTGATTGCCAGCGGAGAGCGAGCGCGGCCAGAGAGAGAGGCAGCGTTTCTTTGAGGAGGTCTTCCAGCATGATGTGGACGTCTACCTGTCCTCAGCACACCTTTGCATCAGAGATTACAAAAGACGTGAGTTGGACTGTTAGTGTTTATGCATGAACCTATGCCATATAAATGCACTTAATATTGTTTATCTTCCTATTGCAGCTCCTATTGGTAGCATCTCTTCTATGGAGGTGAATGTGGACTTGCTGGATCAAATGGAGCTGATTGACATCTCTGACCAGGAGGGTTTGGACGTCTTCTTCAGCTCTGTGGGAGAAGAAGGAGTGCTGACTTCCCCGCTGCCAGGCAAGGAAATTGGAATCAGAACATAACCTTAAAAATATACAGCAGCACAACTGCATCACTAACAATTTTTTTCTCTCTTCTCTCAGGAAATAACCGCAACGACGAATCCCTCAGTAATGGACTTTTTCGACATGTCCTTGAGAGCCTTGACGCCAAGTCCCGCATCTCCTCCACATCTTCAAATTCGTCCTCTGACAGCCAGACCATGAATGTCACCGGGGAAGACACTCCTGTGGTTGGGTCAGACAACGAGGAAGTGCACACTAACACAGTCAAGCGCAGAGCCATGTCCCCAAAGACAGAGGAGGGGAAAAGTCAGAATTCAGCTTCGTCTTCATAGGGAACACCCTCTCCTCAGTAGATCTCTGCCTGCAGCGCAGCTGTAAACACCTCAGTGAAGAGTGGACTTTGGCATGAGAGTTACTGAAACAGACGTCTGGGGCTCTCTTCCATGTAACTGTCTTTGATCGCTACTCACAACCTTCCTCTCTGATTAATGAAACGTAGGCTGTGTTGGAACCATGAACTGTAAACATGGAGACGTTGTTCTGGCTCACCATTCTTGTTCTGACATCATTTTGTTTTTTGAACTCACAGGACTTGTTAATGGATGATTAAATTTGTACAGTATTAACACAATGCAGGGCAGTAAAGCAATAACTGCGACAAAAATAATGAGATAAAGTATGACCTGAGTTAATTTGGTAAAACATTATTTCAGAGTTTTTATTTTTTTTTCAATGTTCTGGTGTGAAAATCACAACTTTGTCCTTCCAAAACAAATTCATTGTTTTAATAATAAAGGAAGAGAGAAAAACATTTTTTTGTGTGCTTTTAAGAATCATAAAATACCTCCTTCTGGAGCTGTAAGCCTACAGTATTGTGCAAAAGTCTTGAGCCACCACTCATTTCTTTATATTTTTCTTTTTAAACAGCCAGACTTTCCATGTACTTTTTAAAAAGTGGTCTTGAAGAATATTTCTCCAGGCTTTCTGAAGGTCTTTCAAAGTTTTTCTTTGCCTATCTCAGCTGCTAAAGGGTGAGAAGCAGGGCACACCCTGTACAGGTTGCTAGCCTGTCACAGGGCTAACACAGAGAGACAGACAACCATTTGCACTCACAATCACACCTTTGGGAAATTTAGAATCACCAATTAACCTAAACCTTATGCTTTGGACCGTGGGAGGAAACCGGAGTACCCGGAGAACACCCACGCAAACATGGAGCGAGCATGCAAACTCCAGATGGTGGATTTGAACCCTGGACCTTCTTGCTGTATCTTTACACATTTTGTTTCCATGTCTTTAGTTGAATCTATGAAAAAATGCCAAAAATAACAGTTTGAAAGACAGAAAAGAGCTGTTAGCTGAAAACTTGGCACATGTCAGCATGGTGTGCGGTGTCCTTAAAAAAACTGAGGAAACTGGAAAAGACCAAAAGCAGTGGCAGGGATAAAAAAAAAAAAAAAACTATCTTCAGCTAATGAAAGGTATCTGAAAGTCAGGTCCTTAAGAAATATGAAGCCAAGACCTGACACAGGACCTGAGAGATGCATCTGGCCCTTCACATTATCCATCTACTGTTCACTGAAGCCTCAGAAGAAATAGTCATGGTAACATTTTTAAGGAAGGAAAATGGGAATTAAAGGCTGAGGTATTCCAAATTACTCAAGAGCTACACTGAAAATCAGTGGCAACAGGTCTCATGGAGTAATGGATCTAAATTTGAAATTTTGGTTCAAATTGTTGTCAGTGCGTACAGAGTAGGTCAGGAGAGAGGTGCAACAGTGAGTGTCTACAGCCATCTGTGAAACACGGTGGACGCTCTGTCATGGTTTGGGGCCGCATTTCAGCCATTTTCAGACAACATACAAAAAACACAATACAAAACAATACACAGAATACGCTATACTGGTGAAAGGATGTTCAAAATGGCTTTTACACGATCTCAAATCTACTCACATTGCACACAGAACACTCTGGACAGCTCCCTGCATGCCACATAGGATTGCAAACCTATTAAAGAATTCTGGAAAAACATCTCATCTTTCAGATTTCTGCTTCTCAACTCTGCTTAATTGGAGATTTATTCCACATAGCGTTAAAGAAACCTGTCTCTGTGGTCACTCTTAGATCCACCAGTCACTGAGCATTGTTGTTGCTCCTCCAGTCTTGCTAACTTCCTTCTGTGCTGCCTTGATCTTAGCCTCTAGTCGTCTTTTCCAAGGAGCGTACTGCTCCTTGTGGCTGTTCACCTTATAGCCAAGCATCTCAAGGATCACTGCTGGCATGGTATAGATCAGCTGGCTGGTTTCAGTGATGGTCGAAGTGGGGATTGTCTGTAGTGTTGCATTCATATCTTCTAGCAGACTTTCAAAGGATTCCTCACATATGCTGCAGCTTACCCATGATGTTATCTTTCAGATCTGGCATTCAACACACCAGCTGTTCTTGGGGCTTGGTACCCAATCTCAGATTGTGGGGTTGATGATGTCCACACAAACTGACGTCCTGGCTCCCCCTCGTCGTAGCTCCAGTTGTGATAGCAGTTGCTGCTTGCGGATGTTGGAACACTGAGCTACTATTTGTCTTGATGTTACTCCGCATGATAGTTGTCGAAGAATCCATAGGTCCCACATCCTCTTCATGTAACCCCTATCACTGGGGTGACATGTGTAGTAGCATTCCAACAGTTCCTGATTCTCCTCTTGTGTCCACTTGTGCCGTATCCTTGTTTCAGTAGTCCACTCAGTGTCAGTATATCCTGGTTTCTCAACAATTGAAGCAGACCTTGTTGATCTGGCCGCTCATTATCTGAGGTAGGCTTGGGCAGCATAAAGGATATAACGAGGGGACCCTTACTGGATACATGCCCTGGCTTGAATTCGAACCCTCGACCTATTTTTCCAAAGACAGTAATGTTGAACTCACACACGTACACAAATCTTCCATCACGCACCTATATGCCAATTTTTTTTCTATTTTGTTTGCGTGTTTGTTTGTATGATTCATCTCTTTGCATCTACCCTAACTGTCCTTTGTTTCTTGTTCTCACTTATCGTATTATCACTAACTATACTCACTATTGCAAAAAAAAAAGAAAAAAAAAAGAAATATATATATATATATATATATATATATATATATCCACGTAAATGACCAATAGTCAGCACACTTTC
>JAVDPK010001007.1:212185-244839 GCA_034780415.1 Cichlasoma orientale | reverse complement strand
CAGAGTGCAGCATCTCTCTCATGTTATGGTGGCCGCTTTTGCCCCCTCCAATATGGCGGTGACGTAGGCAGCGATCAATGCGGTATCTATGTATATATATCTATGGTTCACCTTACCTTTGTAGGACACGCCCACGTATACATATACGCCTACTCACTGGCCACTTTATTAGGTACATCTGTTCAACCGCTTCTTAAGAGCAAATGTCCAGTCAGCCGCAACTCAATCAATTTAGGCAAAAATAACCTGAAGTTCAAACCGAGCATCAGAATGAGGAAGAAAGGTGATTTAAACGGGTTCGGTTGGCCTGATTATTTCAGAAACTGGTGATCTGGAATTTTTCCACACAGTCATCTCTAGGATTTACAGAGAATGGTCCAAAAAAGAAAAGAAAAGGGGGAAAAAAGCGTTGTTGATGCCGATGAAGACGTCAGAAGAAGAATGAGCAGACTGCTTTGACCTGATAGGAAGGGAGCAGTACTGAAGGAATTTAAAAATAATATTTCCTAAAGTAAGGTTGAATTGTTTTTAACCTATTTTTTGAAGTAATTTAAATTGTAATATTACAAACTGAGTGTATTCTTTAAGGTTTTGCGTGTTCTTTAAGCAAGACAAGGAATGACAAACAAGACACGGGGATGAGGAGTGTTTTCAATTTAATTAGCCATTATTCAAACAGTTTTACAGGTTAACCGGGGTGAGACTGCATCCCATGTCCAGCATTGTTTCTGGGCATGACATGAAGTGCACACACTTCTTCTCTGCACGTGAGGTTTCATATAGTCAAAGTTTATCAGTATCAGTTACGTCACAGAACAGAGCATGAAGACTGTTTTTTGTTCAAGTTGGTTGAAACTTATCAGTTTTATACAAAACAATATGTGGCAGACAGAAAACAGGCGCCCAGCTGTTCAGATGACCTCGGATCTTCTTCTTTCAGGCAAAGGGTGAGAACGAAATGTTTCCAAGTAGTGATTCTCTTAAACAACATAAGTTTGCATGGAGGATATTTAGGTTAAAGTTCATGTGGCCATAAAACATTATTGATTTCAATCCTTCAGTATTCAGAAGAGTGTCTCTGAATGCACAACACCTCAAACTCTGAAGTGGGTGGGCCACAGCAGCAGCAGCAGAGCACAACGAGTGCCACTCCTGTGAGCTAAGAACAGGAAACCGAGGCTACAGTTTACACAGGCTCACCAAAACTGGACAATAGAAGATTGGAAAAATGTTGCCTGGTCTGATGAGGCTCAATTTCTGGTGCAACATTCAGGTGACAGGGTCAGAATTTGGTGTAAACAACATGAAAATATGGATCCATCCTGCCTTATATCAATGTTTCAGGCTGCTTCTGGTGATGGGGGGATGTTTTCTTGGCACACTTTGGGCCTCTTAGTACTAATTGAGCATAATCCCACATCCTATCTGAGTATTGTTGCTGACTATGTCCATTCCTTTATGACCACAGTGTACCCATCTTCTGATGGCTGCTTCCAGCAGGATAAGGCACCATGCCACAGAGCTCAAACTAGTTGAATTAGTTCACTGTACTCAAATGGCCCCCACAGTCACCAGAGCTCAATCCAATAGAGCACCTTTGGGATGTGGTGGAAAGGGAGATTCTCATGGATGCGCAGCTGACAAATCTGTAGCAACTGTGTGATGCTGACATATGTTTCCAGCACCTCGCTGAATCTGTGCCACAAAGAATTAAAGCAACTCTGAAGGTAAAAGGGGGCCCAAGGCAGTAACAAGGTGCTCCTAATAAAGTGTCTGGTGAGTGTATGAAATGCAATGCATCAAAATGAAAACCATCAAATTATCTAATATTGCTCCATCCCATTACAAATAAAATTCGTAAGAAAAATATATATGAAGGGCAGGGCAAACTTTAATTTGAAAAATAGACTTATTAAGCCTATATTAATTCCATTTTCTGACACAGGAGTTAATCATTATGTATCTCCAGTTATCCCCTCTCCCCCTTTTTCTTTTTTTATAAACCTGTTTGGGCCATTGTTGGTTAGAGTCTCCCAAAGTTCATAATTTTGTAAAGGAATAAAAAAAATTGGCACCTTTGGATCTTTATTTCAACACAAAAATGAAAACAAAACTAAACAAAAGGTTCCTTTCGCAGCAGGCATTCATAAAAGTCGGTGCGCTTTAAAAAAAAAGAAAAAAAAAGCACTAAATCCCATGACTGGCTGACAGCACTGTACATTTCCTCTCTAAAGCAGGGTGGGGCGCCCTCAAACGCTTCATCACAACAGCAACTTCAGTAGGCTATAACACTGCAGCCATCTTGCACAGCGCACCGAGCGCAAATAAGCTTAGAAATTTGGTTTGTTAGCTCGCTGCAAACCCCATTTTTGTTCTACCAAACGCAACACGGTGAAATTCTGAAACGAAAGAAATATCGTTTTAGCGTAAACAAGTAGGCGACAATGTAACATTTAACGAAACCAGATTATCTCCGCGACGATGTTGTTCCGTCTCTCGCATCCCCTGGAATGACAGCTGAAGCCATTGGTACCGCCTTTTACGTGTGGAGCAGCCAATCACAGCTCTCAGAAATCCCTGCTCGGAGTCGTTTCAGCTGTTATGCGCAGGCGCATGTCAATCGGTAAGTACCTCACTTTTCACAAGCTCGCAGGAGTGTGAAGATGGCGGTTGGCCCCGGCCCGCTGGATGAGCTCTTTTTACTCACAGGGGTGAATAAAGCGGTAGTTTGTCATCCGGCACGGTCTGTGGAGTCACAACTGTCGTTCTTGTGTCAAAACAACCACTGGGTTAGGCACGAGGCTGCCGGTAATTACATGGCTATAGTTCCGGGACAAGGGGGTAGCTCGAGCTAATGCCCAGCTGGGACTTGGTCAAGACGATTGCTAAAGCAGGTACGCTGTAAACTACTAATGTTGTTTTTCTCTTTGTCTCACTTACTATACACGAAAAGCGAGCGCCGGAGCTGACAGAGAAAAGCAGATACTGTGACATCCCCATCACATTCAAGATTGTTTGTGCTCCTTTTTAAACAAGTTGAAGAGTAGGGGGTCTCTACATAACGAGCTCCCCATGGTTCTGCTATGGACGCATCGACGGCCAGCACGGACTCCAACACGGAACACGACCCTGGCGAAACACTTGTTGTTAGTAGCGGTGTAACTTTTCTCCCTAATCACCAGGGGAAAATAGGCTCATACTCCGCGCAGACTTTCAATGGGAGCCAAACTATGAACTCTCACAATTCAGGAAGCGCCGCCACTCTCGGGGGGACGATAGTGACAAGTGGCACTGGTAACAGCAGCAGCGCTGCGATATCTGTCACAGCTGTCAACAGTGGACCAGTGTTGTCAAAAGGGCTGGCCGGTGTCACAATGCCCCCCTCTTCAAACAGTGTAATTCAGACCCCGCTCATGAACTCTCAGAGTGTTGTGGCTTCAGCTCAGCCTGTGAGCCAAGCAACGGGACCCACTGTGACACTCGTCAGGGCGCCTATGCAAACCGCTGGGTCGGGTGCAATTTTGAATGGGAACAATAGTGCGAGCCCCGCTGTGGCGGCCAGTACGTCAAGCCAGACAGGTATCGGCACACAAACTCCGCTTGTAAACAACGGCCAGCCGTCCAATTCTCTGTCCATGAGCGCAGGAACGCACATTATCAAGGCGGAGCCACCCACAACAATAACAGACTCAGCACCGCAACCCACAGTCACTCCCGGCGTCGTCAGTGTTCCCCGGACTTCTGCGACGGTAGCTGCCAGTGCCGGCGGGATCCGGGCTCTGACACCTCAGATGCTGGCCCCAAGGCAACCCCAGGCTGCTCCGGGGCAGACCAGTATCCATAATATCCAGATCCCACCGGGTAAGTAAAGCCAAAACTTTTTGTAATTAGAAATTTTTTTGGTTAGAGAGTTTCATTTTTGTTTTTGCAAAAAACAGCATGTAATTCCAGAACTGAATGTTGTTATCCTAGTACAGAACACACAGCGGTTGTGACGTCATAGACTTAATATGAGTAGCACACTGAAGACTCTAAATAGCACTAAGCCTGTCATTTGTTATTTTGGTGATTGTTATTATTTTGAAGTTGTCACTTATAGTATGTCATGTTTTTTTTCTGATGGGTGCCAGGAATGGTGCTTGTACGGAGTGAGACTGGACAGCTGCTGATGATTCCTCAGCAGACTCTGGCCCAGATGCAAGCCCAGGTGCAGGGAGACATGGCACCTCGGGCCACTACACCAACTAATGTGCCTCCAGGCCAGGTAAGAGCACCAAGAGCATTATTTTCACCACAGTTATTTTCATTTCAGGTCAGTGGTGCAGGCCATGTTCAGCCTGCCTACGGCTCATGAAAGCACCTGTTGAGCAGACTATTAGATTGTATAACTTAGAGTATGTGGGTATGTGGAGAGCAGCATGATTGTACTGTATATCATGGGTTTTATTATTCGTCTTAAATCCTGTAAAGCTGTAGGATTCACGCATTTAAATTCGTATGAGCGTGTGTGTCGCTCATCAGGTTTTGCTTTGTGCCACTTCTTAGGTTCCTGGAAACACTGTCATCAGCAGACAAGTGACTCCCAGCACCATCATCCGACCAGGCTGTCCAGCTCCAACGTCACTCACTGCGACCACCACTCTTCACAGACCTCCTATCCTTCAGGTCAGTTGGTATCAAAGCATTTTTTGATTTCTGATTTGGATTCCTGCACATTATTTTCTTTGTTATATGGTGTGAGCTAGAGATACAAAACAATATCCAGAGCATGATATTTCTGGGCACATTGGCCATAAAATGTAAACCTACTTGATTTATGTACCTGTATATGTACAGGGAATGTTTTCAAATGCCTCATTTACTTTTTTAATTAGAATATATTCTGTTGATATTTATGAAAATGCTAACAATTTATATGTCAAAGTGACACTGAAAAGACTGGAGTATAAGGTGTCTGAGCGTAAGATGTTTGTATAGCAGATTAAATCTCGATGTGAATTACTGTTTATTTACTACTTCATGTCAAAGTAGCTGCTGTGATATATGTCTTTATTGGATTCTGTTGGATATAAAATCAATTAGAAAACAAGATCCAAGTAGTTTGGCTTAATGTGTGCTTTCATGGGCTGTTATAGAAATGCAGAATAAATGATGCTGTTGTGTTATTTTTTAAAATAGCTGTAGTGTACAGTGTAAGGCTTTGCTGGAGAAAAAGGGGGGGGGGTCAAGTCATTCTTAAATATATTTGAGTCAGTGTGAAACATTTTACCCTCATTTTAATGATGGTTGCTGTGGCTTTATTGATAAACATAAAACTACAAATGTGACATTTACTTATTTATTTTTTAAGTTTAAGATCAATTATCAATACTAGGATTACCAGCATTTTATCTTTAACATTGTTGTCTTTAGTTTCCATATGTGTGGGACTATGTCCACAGTGATATTGCTCACAAAAGCAAGTTCACACTGAGGTGGTGTGGCATTGGCATTGGGAAATCTGCCTCTTGTGGACCTTGTTCAACCCAGGGAAGTTATGTGTTATCACACACAGAAACATGTCTACCAATTATAAACCAGTTATGTCCAAAAAAAAAAAGAAGAATGGTAGCTATCGGTGCCCAGACTTTCACTAATGTTTTAAAAGCAGCACATTGAAGTTCTTTTTTCAGGAAGAGCCCCCAGCTGAAATCCTGCAAGAGTGCACCTGTTTCCTCTTATAAACCTGAATGTTGAGCAACTTTGAAAAAGCTTTAACCAACACTGTTCTCTAATGATACAAATAGTGGTCAGTAATCTAAACATAATTTTGTTTATATAAATCTTTTTTTTTTTTTTTTTCTTTTTCAGAGCTCAGTTGGGGCCACAGTACCAGGAATGACCCCTAGGACAGTGAGCCAAACAGCTGGGACCACAGTTACCTCGGTAGCATTCAGCAAAGTGAGTTGTGTTAATTCCCAGGGATCAGATGGAGCTACTAGATGGCTGCACTGTACTATATACTGTAGAGTTTGACACTTCCAAGTGATGCATTTACTTTAATAGTAATAGCACAGTGCTGTGCAAATGCATTGAGCCGCCCCTTATTTTTTTATATTTTGCTTCCACAGAGCAGTTCTACAACAATGACTTTCTTGTAATTTTTAAAGTGGTCTTGAGCAACAGTTCTAAAGGTCTTTCAGAGTTTTTCTTTGGACACTGTATGCATCTTCAGTCCAGTCCTTGTACCTGACCTGAAAATCAGTGGCAACAGGTCTTATGGAGTGATGAATCCAAATGAAAAATTTTTTTTGGTTCAAATTGTTGGCTATCCATCGTTGTTGTCGGAGGAGGTCAGGAGAGAGGTAGAACAGTGAGTGTCTACAGCCATCTATAAAACATGATAGAGGCTCTGTCATGGTTTGGGGCTGCGTGTCAGCCAGTGGTGTTGGGGATCTTGTTGGAATTATGAATCCAGAAAAGTACCGTCAGATCTTGATCCACCATGAAATACCAAATGGAAAGTGTCTAATTGGCAACAGCTTCATTTTTCAACTTGATTCCAAACACACTGCAACTGCAATAAAAGCATACCTGGATAGAAAATCACACAATGAACACTGTCAGTCATGGATTGGCCTCCCAGAGCCCAGACCTCAACATTATTGAAGCAGTTCTTGACAGAGAACAGAACAAAAGGCAGCCAGCATCCAAAGAAGAGCTTTGAATGTCCTTCAAGAAGCCTGGAGGATTATTCCTGAAGACTACTAAAGAAGCAACCTGAGAGAGTTCAGGCTGAGATGAAGAATGAAATGGGAAATACCAAATATTGTGATGTATAACATGTGTAACATGTTCTGTGTTTTTGACAGGAAACAATTGAGAATGTGAAAAAATGTAAGAACTTCTTGTCTACACTGATCAAGCTGGCATCCACTGGGAAGCAATCCACTGAAACTGCAGCCAGTGTTAGGGAGCTGGTCAAAGACCTGCTGGTGAGTGAACCGTGGGCGATATCCCCACTCATGTCTTTTTATTTTAAAATGCAGAAGTGGCTTTTCAGATTGAAGGCAACGCCCACTAGTATGAAATTAATTTTCAAAGAGAAGCAGCGCGGCAGGAACAGCTAGGGTGGGTTTGATGGTGTTAAAGTGGGTGGGTGCATCCCTGGGAGACTTATGTGAACAAATCAAGAAGAAAATAGATATTTTTGGAAGTGATTCTGATTGCAATTTCATGTAAAAGCTCCAGGCTTGCTTTTTAGTCTCGGCGTGTAGAAATTTAAGACTTCTGAAAATGATGATCCAGACACCCATTCAGCCCTCACTTTGTTATTTTGTGTTTCATTAGGAGGGCAAACTGGAAGCTGAAGAATTCACCAGCAGATTGTACAAAGAACTCAACTCCTCACCCCAACCTTATCTTGTGCCTTTCCTCAAGGTAAGAAAGATGGTTGCATCTTTTCACAATGACCATTAAAATATGTGGTGTTGTTTGTACAAGTACGTTAAGTTTGTACATTAAGTGTAATGTTTATTAATTTTTTTAGAGAAGCCTCCCAGCTTTGAGGCAACTCACCCCAGACTCAGCAGCTTTCATCCAACAGAGTCAGCTCGCCCAGCCAGCCTCAGGTTCAGTTTCTTCCACCTCACCCACCCCCACTACAGTGGTCCTGGGTAGCCCAGCTCCTCGCCTTCCTGCTCCAGTTAGTAGGCCCCAGCTCCAGCCAGGCATTAACAAACCAGGACAAATGACCTCACTGGTAAATCATATGAATTTAGATATGGACTCTGGTAGCTGCTGTTGCACTTACAGATGTTACAAGATGTGTCGTTACCCTTACATCTCACAGAAACAATGCTTTGGTGTTCCAGTAGCGCATTAACACAGAAAACATTATACAAAGAAGTTGTGAAAAGCTGAATTCTTGCTTACTCTGCAGAAATGTTCTAAAATGGCCAGGAAGTAATATTGATACTTCTTAGATGAGGTGATAATTAGCAGACTTCAATCTTAAAATCTGTCATTCTGCCTGTTTAGATGGAGAAAAGTCCTTGTTGAGCTGTTTGGTATCATTGTGTTCACCAAACCAAACATGGACAAGAGACAGAAAAGGAGTAAAGAACCAAAATAATTCCAAGTTACGGATAAAAAAAGATGTCAGAGTTTCTGATCATAGCAAAAACAGAAGGAATTACTTTCTGAGCTCAAGTGTGCTAACTTGCTCACATGATGCTTATTATTGAATTTAGTGGATGTTTGTTGATTGTTGTTGGGTTGGTAGTGCAAGTCCATTATTTATTGTGGCCTGTAAGTAAGTCTAACAATTTGGGGCCCACCTGGGATACAGACCCTGGACCTCTCACACTTAGCAAGAATTATACTCCAAGTTTACCCCAAGGTTACAATTTTTCTGGAAGGTCCTTCAGACAGATGACTCAGAGCCAATAATTTTGGCCATCTCTGGCCATATCAGGGTTTATCCAATAATTACATGTGTGAAAGAAATTTCTAGGTACAGTTTTAAAGCAACTATAAAATGAGATGGCAATAAGTTATGAAGGATATTCAATATCTACTCTTGCTGCAGTGGCAATAACAAATACAGTGTACAGTATAATCATGTTATGATCTGGGTTTTAAATTTTACTTTTTCAGGTTCTCCAGCCTCAGCAGCAAAGAGCAATTCTGAGACCTCAGGTAACCTTACCGACAACCCCCATGATGACTGTCAGGAATCAGGTCCCTGGTCGCATCATGCTGGGACAGCAGCAGGTCCAGCTTAAGGAGCTGCAGCCAGGTGAGGATGTTAGTCTGACAACACTTTCGTCTGTGTTTTTGCACGTGTGTGTGCCTTTTATTTGGTGAGCCACAATACTTTTGTTTTTGTTTTTTTGTGAATCAATGTAGTCCATCTGTTTTGTCCCTGCTAGTTCCCCTGAGGCCAGAGGGGCCACTTGGTTCCAAACAAATCTGTGTTGCAGCCTTGACCCCGGGTCAAAAAAACAAGCTTAAAGAGGCAGGTGGAACTTTCAAGTAAGTGGCATTTAAATTAGTTTTTCTGTTAATTTTGTTCGTGATCAAAAATGTTTTACTTGAAAGATGAAAATTAGCAATTGTAATGAAATAATTAAAGGCTTAGGTAAATGTCATTGTGTCTTTTCCTTGCTTCAGAAAAATTCTAGCTGGCTCATAAAGGGGGTTAAAATTGAATAAAGTTTTCAAGTTTTATCATTGTGTGCCATATTTCATCGTGTGTTTAATGGATGAATTTTTACTCACTCAATGTGCATTAACAGAGATGATGATGACATCAATGACGTGGCCTCCATGGCCGGAGTGAACCTGTCAGAGGAGAGCGCTAATATCCTAGCCACCAATTCCATTACAGTGGGAGCGGTGACGCATTCCTGCAAGGATGAAGTGTTTCTCTCCTGTGCCATACTGCAGAGGAGAATGCTGGAGATCGGTGAGACACTGACCTCAATATTGAGTAGAGGTTTTTGCATGATGCCATGCACACATTGTTTGAGAGTTGTCTACTATATTGGGTGCAATACAACCACTGGTCACAAGGGAAAAATGTGTAATCCCTAAATGGTTTGCGAGTGGTTCCTAGAGGCTTGTAACTAGGTGATATTAGTAACAATGTGACCTAGGTAGCAAACGGAGTATTGCACAAAAATCTTCCTTATGACTGCTTTGATAGCTAGCAGATTGCTGCAAACACCTGTAGTTTGGATGGAAGATGCAGAATTTTCTGCAAATACTCGCTAACTAGTCAAATGTAGTAAAACTTGAAAAAGTGTGACACAAACTGGAAACTGATATCGTTCACCTTCGATCTAAAAGTTGAACCTCAGCATCACAGCCAACACCTTTCAAAAGGTGCAACTGTTACTCTCCATTTCCAATTTGTGTTGCACTTTCCACAGTTTCACGATAGCTTGGAGAGTAGCTGGAAAGTGTTTGTAGACAAGTCAGTGTCTTCCATGCAAACTGTAGGTGACCATGGCAATCTGCTAGTGATCAAAACAATGTGAGTCGGTACCAACTTTTTAGGGAATATGTTAGTGGTTCTCTAGCAACCAGTGATTGCCAGGGGTCACTGACTGGCCTGTAGGGCTACATGTCTGGGGCTCTAGCGCTAGATTTCCCAGCAACCATTAGTCAACCAGGCTTTATTCACTTGACTTTGTCGCCATGATTGTCATGCGTCCAAAATGGCAGACAAGTTAATGTCACGTGGTTAGTGGTCACATGTTTGCAAAACCTCAATACAAAGGTTTTGGTTTACTAGCCTCATAACACTGTTACGGTTTTTCTGCTCCAGGTAAGAGGTATGGTGTAACAGAACTCGGTCCTGAGGTGGTGAACTATGTCTCCCACGCTGCTCAACAGCGACTTCAGAACCTACTTGAAAAAGTCTCCCAAGTAGCCCAACAGAAAAACACCAGTTTCAAGGTTTGTAGTTAAAAAAAAAAAAAATTGGTTTTAATTTGCAAATGATAAGCATATCTTGCAGTCACTACACCTGCTATTATCTCTCCTGTATTGGGTCACTTTCTGTTTAATATAACATTGTAACACCACTCTCTCTTGGCAGGAGGATAACAACCATGAGCAGAGCAGTGATGTTCGTGCTCAGCTGAAATTCTTTGAGCAATTGGACCAGTTAGAGAAACAGCGAAAAGAAGAACAGGAGAGAGAGATTCTCCTGAAGGCAGCTAAGGTACAGCATCACTGACAGACCTCTAAAGATATTGATGTAGAATGGATGTCAGGAAGTTTCTGCAAATTCTTTATCTTTTTAAAGTGTTGGTTTTATCTTCTTGTGTCCGTGCAGTCTCGAGCTCGGCAAGAGGATCCAGAGCAGCTGCGTCTTAAGCAGAAGGCAAAAGAGGTAAAATGAAAAGAGGACTGTCCACAAAGTCTGTTTCTCTGTATTTATGCAGTGTATGATGAATTTGTGTGTGTTGTACAGATGCAACAGCAGGAGTTGGCGCAAATGAGACAAAGGGAGGCCAACCTGACAGCTCTGGCAGCCATTGGCCCTAGGAAGAAGAGGAAGAATCTGGACTCGCCATCCTCCTCTGCTTCAGCTGAGGTGACATAAGACAGGAAATCCCACCTGTACTGTAGTTCTCTTGGTTTTTACATACACACACACACACACACACACACACACACACACACACACACACTAGACACTTTATTACATACTGGGTTGGACCCTCTTAATTCTTTGTGGCATGCATTCAACAAGGTGCTGAAACATTCCTCACAGTCTTTGGTCCATATTGACGTGATAGCTTCACGCAGTTGCTGCAGATTTGTCCATGAATCTCCTGTTCCATCACATCCCAAAGGTGCTCTATTGGATTGAGATCTGGTGCCTGTGGAGGCCGTTTGAGTGGAGTGAACTCACTGTCATGGTTAAGATGATTTGAGAATTGCGCCAACCATTTTGTTATCCTGCTGGAAGCAGCCATCAGAAGATGGTGCACAGCTATAATAAGTGATGACGTATAGATGTAGACGCGCTTTAACTTTTTAACATAGACGTGCAGTTGTACTGTATCTTCCAGTTTAATTTTTTCTCTCCCGTGCTCTTCACCATCCTGACAATATGCGTGGGGGCTGGGGGAAGGTGAGGAAACGAGATGATCGAACATCTCTGCAAATGCGCTCACATCATGCTCTGATTTAAAAATCAATTTAACAATCAGAAATATAATTTTCCTGTTTTCTCTCTCATTTGATGGTGATTATAATGGATCAGTGTAGTCACCACACACAAACTTCAAAGTGTGCAGAGGTCCGGATTTAACTTGTGTGCGCACACCCATGCATGCCCAGATATGTCTGGGTTGACAGTGGCAGTTATCTGTGGAGGTGGAACATCAAACTATGGCTTGGCAGATTTAATTTATTATGAATCCCAGATTGATGATAATATCAATTTGATGCATCAGTGCAGAAATTAGATAAAAATCCCCTTGATTGGTGAGCTATTGCCAGTCATTTTAACAATCATCACCCCCTGATATTTTCCATCTGCACCACCCTAGTACAGAGTGGTCATAAAAGGGTGGACATGGTCAGCAGCAATACTCAGGTAGGCTGTGGTGTTTAAATGATGGTCAACTGGGGCCCAAAGTGTGCCAAGAAAATATCCCCCACACCATTACACCACCAACGCCTGCACCGTTGATAGAAAGCAGGATGGATCCGTGCTTTCATGTTGCTCACACCAAATTCTGACCCTACCATCTGAATGATGCAGCAGAAATTGAGATTAACAGGCAACGTTTTTCCAATCTCCTGTTGTCCAGTTTTGGTGAGGCCATGTGAACTGTAGCCTCGGTTTCCTGTGCTTAGCTGACAGGAGTGGTACCCGGTGTGCTCTTGTGCTACTGCAGCCCGTCTGCTTCAAGGTTCGGCATGTTGTGCTTTCAGAGATGCTCTTCTGCATACCTTGGTTGTAACTTAGCGAGGTATTTTCACCCAGAGACCTGCTGTTGACTGGATATTTTCTCTTTTTTGGCCCATTCTTTGTAAACCCTAGAGAATCCCAGTAGAAATACTAGCACCAACAACCATGACACCTTCAATGTCACTTAAATCACCTTTCTTCCCCATTCTGATGCTCAGTTTGAAGTTCAGCAGGTCATTTTGACCATGTTCACATGCCTAAATGCATTTAATTGCTGCCATGTGATTGGCTGATTTAAATATTTGTGTTAATGAGCAGTACACCTGTTCAAGGTGTACTTAATGAAGTGCGCAGTGAGTGTATATAACTGTCAAAAAAAATCATCATATCTTTGTTCATCTGAAATCCTCCTTATTAACAGACCAGGTCACCTGATACCTGAGCAGAACTGTTGTTTTACTCAGGTATCAGGGGCAGCATTTGCCACTGTGCCTGAACATAAAAAAAAGAGCTGATGGCTGCGTGACTCAGTGATACAGAAGTTATGTAGAAAGGTTGGCTGAGTCATAGCTGGTGCCTAGTGTGTTGCTTTGTGCTCAAATTCCACTGAGAGCATTAAAAGATTAATTTATACTACTTTAAATTTATTGTTATTTTTTTTTTTAGCATAATATGTTTGTCATGACGAAATGGCTAAAAGTGGCAATAACAGTCCGTTTTTCTCCCTGGTGACTGTATAAGCCAGACAAAGTTAATTTGGTGACAGGCTGTCACTGAGAGCCTGACAAAAACCTGCCAGCAGTTATCTGTGCAGTGCTGAGAAAGAATAAAACCTGTCATTAGATCAGGACGAGCATTACACTCATGCACAATGTCAACTGACTGTTATAATCACAGATCACATATAAACACGTTACTAGTCAAATTCATTTAATTCAGTGGAACCGCCACTGTTGTCTCTCACACCCTGACTACCAACGCTGGAGCAGCTAATATGCTTCCTGCAGGGGTCAGAGAAACACAGATTTTTCTCTAAAACGTTCTAGTCTGACCTTATCAAGGGAAAAAAGTCCTAAAGCTTTTACTAAGCAGCAATATCTTAGTGCTTTTCTTGAGAAGGCCTGAAGTTTATCCTGTCATGCACTGAGCATGAAGTGGAGTACACAAATAACGCTGCAGATGTGCTGAAATATACAGACGCGCTGACACTGCAGTTCACGCCTACGGGCACTTTCTCTCTCTTTCCTTCTTTTAGGTGTTTGCACTGTCTAATTACTTTTATCTCACTTCATGGCATTGTGTTTTCAGGTGGCACCACTGATTCTACAGTGGATATGTATATTTCTTTCCAAGTCAAATAAAACACACGTTTCTTCACATTAGTTGAGCAGTTTCAAAATCTTTCCAGGAACATCTCTCATTGGGGATCATCTGAGTGTAATCTGCTCGTCTTAATATATTAACAGTGTTATTTAACTGTGAAAAGCTAAAAAATATCCGGGTAAAGGCAAGAACCCATTCAAATGATTCACTCCTCACACTCTTCTGCCACCACTAACAAAAGTCAGATACCCAGTGAGTGTGCTTACTCTGTCGTTTCTCATTCTTATTCCCCTCTCCCTTATCTTACAGGGATCGGGAACAGGTCCCTCTCTGTCTGGTGGGCCTGCTTCATCAGGCTCCAGACCCACACGGCAGCGCATCACACGTGTCAATCTCAGTGACCTGCTCTTCTGTTTGGAGAATGAGAGATTTACCAGTCGCTCCCATTTCCTCTACAAGGGCTTTCTCAAATAGGCTTGATGTCAAAGAGGAGAGGAAGGGGGAGGGGGGGTGAGGAGGAGGAGGAGGGGGGCAATGAAGTGTGTGGAGAGACCAACAGCTCCCACCACAGAGAGAGCATAAGAGACTCTTGTGAAGAGGAGGAGAAAAGCGACTTGGCACATTTTAAGGTTCATCGGAAATACCTGAATTACCTGAAATACAATAGTAGCCATATTGGATGGATCTCTCTACCTCCCTCCTTATATAATGCCTATTTTCTTTCAGAGCAGAGGCCCCTTTTTATTTAACCTTTTGTTATGATGGTGCAAAAATGAATATGTTTTAAGAAGAAGGTTTTTTTGTATGAATGAATGAAATATTGTACAAGTATGCACTGTAACATAGTACAGTTTATTTTCTAAATGTTTGTATGCACATTAGGCTCAAAGCAATGAAAATCATTTGTTTTATTAGACCACCAAGAAATTTTTATTGATTATTGATTTCTGTTTGTTTGTTTGTTTGTGTTGTTTTCTGCAGAATTAGTTTGAACTCCAAACTGTGTAACCTACTGAGTTGCCTTCCTAACAATGTATAAGCCATATAACCATCCCTAAGCAATCAGCCCCGGTGTTACTAATGAAGCCGTAGCTCTATCTGTCATCTTTGTTATTTTTTTCCTCCACTGTATTTATTTACTAAATTCACGGTTAAATTAATGTCTAGTTATTTATTTAATTTCACGTGACACCTCAGTTGCTTCATGTAGCTTAAATTCCAAACACAATGTGCATTTAGGACATTAAAAATTAGTGTGTAACTTTCAGTGTGTGAGAAGGCAGGGGTGTTATGTGTTTTGTTTTTCTTTTTTTAAATCTGCAAAATGGTTACTTTTTTAAAAAATTAGTTTAATGTGTATTGATTTCTAAAACTTAGCTTTCTGAAGGCTTTTAACCTGTATTGCTATACCAAACATACATCTACCTGAAACTCTATTTTTGTAGCTGCCCACCAACACATTTTTACTCTTCTAATGGTGACTGACAATGTTCTCCAATCATTCTTTACCTGCTTTTATTTTGGTGTGCTACTGGACAGCCCTTTAGGTTTTTAGTGTCTATGACTTCAAAAACTGGAGTTTTCTTCCTGTATATTTGTAAATGGTACATCTAGTTTTACACATGGTTTTTGTATAGAATTCAGAATTTATGCATACAGCAGTAAGAAAATCACGTTTTCTCTATTGAAAAGTTTGAATAAATAATGATTTTACAGTAACTGATGTGATGGGTTTATGTACTTTTGTTGTTAGTCACTAGGGGGCAGCATTGCTTTATTAGAACAACTGTATATGCACAGGGTCTGGGACCGAAGAGTCTGAGTGTATGTGAATGAGCTCAATGCCTTTAATTCCTTCTTACTCTACCTGTTCACGGATAATTCTACTTAATCCTCTAACATCTGTAAACCCACATGTACTACACTCTGCGTGTCCCCACGGGGCCACACAGCCATCTATTGAGCAAAACTCCCATGAGCAAACACTCGGCTCTTAACCCAAAAATGAAATCATGCACACAGTCTGCTACCAGACTGTCCGCTGTTCTTTGCGGGGCTGTTTTGTTCAAGTCCGTCTCCATTATCAGCCCACACACAGCGCACTGGCAACAGCTGCCACATCAGCTGCTACATTCACTATAAACCATAGGCTGGAAATAATTAGGCCATTCTGCCTCTGGGACAGTAGCCTGATGTTACATTGATTAGGAGCAGCTTTCGTATCTGCGCCGACCAAACAGGGACAATAATGTTTGGACCCATCAGTGGTTATGAACCATAGTTTTTTTTTTTTAATAATGAAAGTTAATCTGGAAGCCACTAGGTGGCAATAGCTCATTTCCTCTCATTACAAGATTCTGGGTTCTTCATACTTAAAATCTCGGTTACATTTGGGTGAGTTTAGAGTTCATATGTTCATATGTTTTCATCGGCAGTGCAGACCGCCGGGTCAGTCTGTCGCTCACTTGCATTTTGCATAACATTTTGGCATCAAGAGGGAAAGCAATCTGTTATTAATAATATAAAAGCATGGTGCTGCTGTGAGAAAGCACAACCATGGGGAAAAAAGAGAAGCCGGCTTTCAGTCTTGAGTACAGAACCAGCGTGGCGTGACAGTCCCCTCTGTCTGGTGGCGGTGGTGATTCAGGTAAGGCCTTGCCCCTTGTGCCTCAGCCCAATCCAATATTTTTCCTTGTAATCCTCCTTCCACTCCTCAACACCGCTGCTCTTTCAGAGTTAAGTCCACATAAGCTCCCACTTGAGTGCCAGAGGCAGAGCAACAACAGTGATGGTGCGGTTGCCTAGCGACGTCTCAGTCACTGCACCTGAGGGTGTTGGGTAAACACCCTGAGCCTGCCTCAGGGAAGAGGAGAGAAGTGACATCACTGTTTCCCTCCATGACATTTATTAAAGGGGGCTGTTATTAATTTCTTACACTGACTGTTGTCATTTCTCCTTTCACCCCAGGGTGAGATAATATAATAAATCTAAAACAAGTTCTTTTGTGTGTGTGTGTGAGTGTGTGTGTGTGTGTGTGTGTGTGTGAGTGTATGTGTGTGTGAGTGCGTGCGCATGCGTGCATGCTTGTGAATGCCTGACTGTTATGTAGCTGTGGGTGATTTTGTCAGATTCCGAGATGGGAGTTGACTGATCTCATAGTGCCTCTCAGCAGGGTGTTCCTCTTGCACTTTCATGATAAGCCTCCTGTCTAAAAAGTCTGTGCTTGTTTACGCTTATAGAGGGGCTCAGTTTTAATGATGGTTAGAGGCTGATGAAAGGTCCCCTAGCCCCCATTACTTACAAGAATTGGAAGCCTATGAATTTTTTTATTAAGGTAAGACCCCTATAGCTATATGAATAAGAGGGATGTGAAATTTCTAACTTTGACATTACTTTGCAGCCAAATGAATTCAAAATTCCATTCATAATCCGACTGCATTCACGCTGTGAGACAAATGCAATAGTAAAAGTCAGTTAATCAATTTTATCCTTTTCAACGCCTCCTTGCATAATGTTGATTAAGCTTTGAGCTTATGAATAAAACTCCCTCCCAGGAGGGACATAAAAATGTGATTTGAATGAACTGATGTGGCACAGTGTGATTCAGTCACCGCACTTTATCATCCATTAGGATGCACAAACCCACTAGGCCATAACTACTTTTATTCTTAAATGAAAGAGAATGATTTTTGCCCTCCCCTGAGGAAAAAAACTTTCAAATATGACATGCAGCAACAGTTCATTAGTTTACATTTCCTCACATCACCAGCTCATGTGTGTTTGTGCCCTTGGCCCATCTAAGTTAATGCTGATTTTAAGACTCTTTTGTTATGGGGTCATCCGGGGCAGTCTGCTTTGGCCTGGAGATACTATAATAAGGTCAGTGTTTGTGACCGCTGCTGAAATGAGTTTGTAAGCGAAGCTGAACCTATGAGGTATTGACACAGGGGTTAGTAGCCTGTTGGCCTCTTTAATGGAGCTGAATCAGGCCAGGCAGCAGGCAGTGTCAGCCCACAGGGGAAAAACCTCTCTAGTTACAAAGTCATCTCTAATTTGAAGAGGGACGGTCATCAAAGGGTGTACATACCTTGGTGACTTGCTTCTAAAGACGCACTTATATGCCTTGCAAGACTGTTTACAGGACACAGTCTACAGTGCTTTTTTATCACAATGTACAGCAATACACCGCAAAAACTCTGCACTAACGTCTCAAGGACCATCTCAAACAGTCCAAGATATTGAGCCTCCAAACTCCCCTGATGCCTCTCTGATGGCGCACCTGCCGGATCAAGGCCAAACCCTGGAGGCCCCTCGCTGGAACACACAGGACCCAAGAGACTTGTGGCCAACCCCACCCAACCAATGCCACCACCAACCCAAGGAGACTTTCAGAGACTGCACCTAAATAGGTGAGGGGGTCAGAGTTGTTTTAACTGCACAAGGGGGTACCTACACATGATCAGGTGGGCAGTTAATAGGTGAAGAAGCTTACTATAATTCTGGAGTAGCCTATTTTACAGTTAATACAGTTAATGACTGTTAATATAACTTTTTAGCCTGCATTATTTTGTTTGCAGGTAGTGGCTGACCAGTAGTATATCTTGCAAAGCAAACGTTGGCAAACAGAGTCTAGACTGGCAGATTTGTTGAGTAAATACGAAATGCTATCTAGCATGGCAACATACCAACAATAGCAATGCTGCAGTGCTGACGGTTTGCAGGCATATCCATCATGTTCACTGCCTTACAACCACTCAGCGTGTTTGCTGCTGATCTGCTAATTTGAACTAAATACAGAGTAATATGAGGCTGATGTGACTATTATTAGATTGGTTTTTGGCCAGTTTGTCCATTAATATCTTAATGGCAAGCTGCTCGAAATTATGAATAATAAAAATTTGTTGAAATATTAAAGTCTAAATCAAAGTAATGATGGAAACCGGTGGACCAATCAACATTAATAGGAGGCTCTGCAAAATTATAAATCAGAAATGAACTAATAAAATATATATAAATGACCACGAGTCACCTTTAGGCAGAAACATTCACCTTTAAGCCCTGTTTAAGATTCATTTAAACGTTAATGAATTGGATGTAAAAAAGTTTTTCCTTTAGCCATGAAACACATACAAAATGAGGCTCTTTACATGGTACAGAATAAGGAGTCTATACATAAAACCTATTGTGGAAGTAAGATATCATTATTGCATCTACAAGACTAATTCTGTTACACATGTATTGTGATCAATTATTTATTTACACTAATGACGGTGCTATGCATTCATTATTCATGAAAAGCGCTGGCGTTCCTCAAGTGATGCTGACAGAGGAAAATGGAAGGGCAGATGGGAATGGAAGTTTGATTGTACCCCGAAGGACACCAGAGACTGACTTGGCTGCAAAGGAATCATCTCCTACCATTTAGAGATGTAGCCAGAGCCCCGGGGAAGGCACTTAACCTGTGGCTGAGGTGAAGAATTACATCCAGTTGATTGGAACAGCTGCTCAGCTTGAGGATGCAGCTCGGATTTCCCGCTAGACTCTGGCATGTAATCACAAAGAGAAGTTGGCCTCTACGGAGCTGCTAAGCATCAGCAGCAAGACTAGTTCCGTATACTTGTATAGCTGTTGGCAACACACAGCACAAACAGGACCCCATGATGCCGCGATCAAGAGATTATATCATACTGTAAGTGTTTTTGATTAGGAGCGTATTCGGGCAATTCTTTAAATATTTATGATGCCGGAGACAACGCTTTTAATTTTACATTTAAGATTCAAGAGGACTCTCTGCTATGAATCCAGCTCTAAACACATTGGATTTTCAAAATGCAATTGAGTGCTCAGCTATCTTTCACACCTTCCACCAAACCTCACCTATTTAGGTGTAATGCAGGCTTTCTGTTAAATAATTTAAGTCTCAAGCCCGAGCCAAGTTAACTTTGCAAGTCCCTTCAGAGCCACAGAAGTCATTCATCAGTTGTTTTGTTTTTCCTGCTGACTAGGCTCGCACTCACTGTGACAAGTAAGCAGAGCTTCAAGTGTAAATATTTAAGCACATCCAAGAATCTTACTGAAGTGCGAGTGCGTTGCCGCAAAGTTTATTTAAGGATCCCAAGTGCAAGTCTCATACTTATTCTTGTCCTCGCTGCACTGGAATAAGCTGAACCGCTTCGTAGCTGTGAGGTCATTTTATTAAGAGCCCAGCAGGACCAGGAGTCTGCAACTGTTACTGGTTCTGCGATACTAGAATGGCGTATTAGCACTTAATGCCTGCGGTGCAGAAACTATTCACACAGTTTACTTACTTAATTAATTTGCTCTATTTTAACCTAAAGTCCTTCAATAAAAATATACCTGAATTAAAAGTGCTCAATGCAGAACAAAGTGCCCTGTGACTGCTTTATTATTAAATTATTACTCATGCATTAATGTAAAAGATTGTTGCTGGTTGAGGACGAGCTCATTTGGAATTATTTGATAGCCAAGTGCAACTTATGAATAGTTTCATAGTGGATTAATATGTCGAAAGAAATATGATTGTTTATCTTGTAAAAAAATAATAATACAAATCTGACATTCATGAGTAACAAGTGCTCTGAACACTTAAAATAACTGCCAATTCATAATAATAATAATAATGTCATGTCAAGAATAATTAATGTTTCGGCTGGTCTTGAATAAACTGCTGGAAAGTTTAATTTACAATTAAACACCGTATTTATAAGTCTACTTACCGGCCACTTCATCAGGTACACCTGTTCAATCGCTCGTTAACTCAAATCAGCCAATCACATGGCAGCAGCTCAGCGCATTCAGGCATGCAGACAGCCAAGATGACCTGCTGAACGTCAGAATGAGCATCAGAATGGGGAAGGAAGGTGGTTTAAGTGACTTTGAATGTGGCACGGCAGTTGGTGCCAAACGGGCTGGTCCGAGTATTTCAGAAACTGCTGATCTGCTGGGATTTTCCCACACAGCCATCTCTAGGGTTTACAGAGGATGGTCTGAAAAAGCGAAAATATCCAGTGAACAGCAGGTCTCTGGGTGAAAATGCCTTGTTGATGCCAGACTGCATCGAGCTGACAGCAAGGCGCCAGTAACTCAAACAGCCACTCATTACAACGAAAGTATGCAGAAGAGCATCTCTGAGCGCACAACACGTTGAAACTCGAAGCAGATGGCTACCGCAGAAAAAGAGCACACTGGGTGCCACTGCTGTCAGTTAAGAAATGGGAAACTGAGGCTACATTTGGACAACAGAGAAAATGGGAAAAACATTGCCTGGTTAGATGAGTCTCAATTTGTGCTGCAACATTCAGATGGTAGGGTCAGAAATCAGTGTAAACAACATGAACACCTGGATCCATCCAGCTTTCTATCAGCTGTGTGATGGTGTGGGGGATATTTTCTTGGCACACTTTGGGCCTCTTACTACCAGCTGAGCATCATTTAAACACCGCAGCCTACCTGAATATTGTTGCTGACCATGCCCATCCCTTTATGGCCACAGTGTGCCCATCTTCTGATGACTGCTTCCTGCGGGAAAACACACCATGTCACAAAACTCACATCATCTCAAACTGTTTTTTTTAACATCAAAGTGAATTAAAAAATGTTTTTAACAACAAATGTACACAAAAAGGAACTGTACATTAAAAGGAACCGTAATCACCAGTTTGATTATAGCTCATTCTTTTGGGTACACAAAATTCCACCAAAAGGAGTTAGAATACTTTTAATATTTATCAAGCTATTTCAGTCAAAACCAAAGCAGTCAGCCTCATGGAGAACGCCAAAGTAAGCAGGATTCATCTCTTAAGAGCCATAAATTTCTGTACAGGGCCCTGCGGTGACTCACAGCCACACTTGTATAAAACATAGTCTTTATTTATCAGTAGTACTTTTCATATTTAGAAAAGCTGAAGTGCCTGCTGTGACGTTTATTGCACCACCGTCTTTCAAATTAGCATTTATGAGTTTTGATTCATAACAATACACCCTTAGTTCATTCTATTTAAATAGCCCATGGTTACGATATAAAAAGCTAATAAGTAACTAATAACTAGTTGTTGTCTATGAAGCTCAGCACGCCCCTGAAATGCAGGCTTATAAAGCGAGTTATTGCTCAGTTACTTTCTTTTTTAACACTAATACATAAAAACATTTTCTTTTATTGATGAGACACGCTGAGAAACACTGTTTTCAAATGCTGTCTCAAAGTGAACGGATCGAGTTTCCAGCCTGATTGATGAGGGAATCGTGTCTTGGTAATTGTACAGCGTCTCTACTGGATCAGTCATCCATATCATGCATGACTGTTTGTAGGTATTTTCTCCCCCACTTAAGCAGAAACATCAAATTTATTCTGCTGCTTTGATCTCATTTTAGACCGAGTCCTGAAATAGCAGCAGGCTCGGAGTGGTGTCAGCAGAAGCAGAGCCAGCAGAGTCTGCCCGTCCAGGGTGGTACCTCTGCTGAATAACAACATCAACACTTAACTGGGAACAGTCGATCACGCAGCCGGCAACAGAACCAACATCCGGTCATGTTTTCAAGATTGGACTGTTCTCAGCATCTGCCCAAGAGACTCACTAGCTGCATGGAGAGGAAATGAAAAGAGCCAGGCTTGGACATGTTTGAAGAAGAGAACTTTATTTACAACACACAAGGCACTGGCTGCAAGCCAGCAGCAAAGCTCTCAGTCTATATATGCCATTTATCAAGGGGGCGAACATGAGTTTGCTTTCTTCTTTCACTCTGCATTTCTGCTACAAGCAAACCTAGTGAACTTCGGCTAAGCCCATCAAAGATCTCTCCCCCTGAAGTTAATCGTCTTATCTGCTGACTGGCTACGAGCAACAGGACTGTTTAGCCATTTGATTATCATTTCAGGGCAGTAAAGCCCACTGCTGATGGCTCTCTTATGCACACAGGTCCACAATCCTGCTGGGTTCATAGAGGATTTCATTATTGTACTACAGAAAAAGGTTAACTTAGTTTTATGTTCTCATTACCGGGATACTCGGGGAATCAAAACACCTCTCATTAACTAGTTCAGTGTGTTCCATCAGCCCCGCTCGCCTCTACCTGTCTTCTTCACCTCTTCATTGCCCAGTCCTCTAATTTCTGGCCGCAGCGGGCCATTAAGCATCACTCTTTTTAACACCATCATATTTAATCTTTTTTTCCTTCCTTTCTCTTAATGTTACGCATTGTTCCTGCTTGAATCTCACTTCCTTTGCTGACCTTCTCCTCCATCCTGCTAATCACCTCTGAACATGGCCTACCTGCATCTCACCACCACCTCATTTTTCTCACTCTCTCTTTCTGCCCGACTCTCTGGGTTCTCTCTGGGTGTCTCATTAAAGGCGCTCTATCTAATGAGATTACGCCGTGGGGATTAATGGTGTGGCTAATTGATAGACACACAGCCAGAGAGGATTAAATCCCTTTAAGTCCCCAGTGGGCTTTTTGGCGCTTCAGCTGACTAATTGAAATCACAGGAATGGACACAAATATACTTCCTGACCTCACACACTGCTCTAACAATCCTTCGTCTATGATGCAATAACACGCTCAATAGTGGGTATTTTTTTTTTATTAGACAATGAAGCTATATCCAAACAACAGGGTCAAAGATTAACTGCATAATCCCCCGGGGAGTCTGGATTACTTCATGACGCTAACACTTAAAAACACATTATTCCACAGTAAAAAAGAAAGTAGGTGCAACAATTCCGAGTGCAAATACAAACCAGTCAATTCATATGCAAATTAAGGTGGAAAAGCAGTGAACTTAAAGCTAGAAATTATACGTGTTTACAACATATTGGAAATCATTTTTAAAAAGACGACCCTGGCAAAAAACCCCCTCTCTGATGTGTGCTGCTTTTAGCCCATTCAGCATCAGTGGTCAATAGGCATGGGTGCAGAAGCGGCATGCACTGCTTTCTGCCGGTGTTGTTTTTGGTACTATCATCGGGTGCCATGTCAGAAATCTAACAATCCAACAATCCAATCCACAGAGCAGTTTAGAAATAACGCTGCATCCATGTGGACTTTAAAGGGGCTCGTTTTCAGTGCCATATCTTCATTCTTGGAGTTTGCTAAAGTAGCCGTGCATGAGTCACAGCTCCACATAATCATTCTTAATTTTACAGTGGGCCTTGGTGCAGCTGCTCACTTCACCCTCTTTAACAAACTCTCTCTTTAAGGCAAACCCAAACATTCTTCTGATTGGCTGCCCCTTCCCATCAGAACGTTTAAATGAATTAAAATACTGGTTGGTGGGGCCGATGTGTGTCTGAGATGACCATATCAAGGGATATCCCCTCTCACTGACATCATGAAAAGCCAAGGATAGAAAAAAAAAAATCAAGCAATCAGAGCAGTCTGAAGACTGTGCTTTTGGGCTCACAAGGATTATCTCATTATTTGATACTTTGGCCATGTTTAATATGAGCATCCACCACTGTAACAGTATATACCGAAAACAAAGAAAACCATAATACGTCAGCTTTAAAACAGCATTAAAAAAACAAAAACAAAGGACAGTTAGAGAATGGAGTATGAATTTATAAACCACTGCTGAACAAACCCGGCCATGCCTTCACTCTGATCAGCGTATACACCTAAAGATGACGCATTTAGGGAATATCGAAAAAAGATGGCACGCTTTCAAAACATGTGTTGTTTATTTTTTGAAGCGCACATTCAGTATCTAGATGAATGAATAAAAGAACTGCAGTACACTGAGTAATTGAACAACTATCAGCAGGCGTGGCTAATGAACTTTCCGGTGTCCCAAGGCCAGAAGCCAACAGAAGGAACACGTCTATCAGAGACAATACAGACTGAAAGGGGGAGGGCATGTTTACATATATAAAAAGAGTACAACAAAGCATTTTATGGAGTGAAAAAAAAGGGGGAAAAAATTCACAAACAAAACAGAAACAAAAAAATGTATAAGCAGGCATCTTAAAAAAAATGCAATTATATGCTTCAACAGAAGACAAAAAAACATAAATATCCACATATTAAAAATGAATGGGCCAAAAAATCCCTTAAAGCTCAATGTAGAGCCAGAGAGAAAGAGAGAGAGAGAGAGCGAGAGAGAGAGAAAGAGAAAGAGCAGCAACTTTTTATGCCATCAATACTTCAAAAATATGTATCTTACAGTATTTTTATTTTCTCAGTGTCTTTTTACAGAGTATATTCATATAGCTTCTGCAGACTATTTTCACATTCTCACCACAGAGTAACAAGTGCTTGGAGTAAAACATTTGGAGAAAAAAAAAATCATGCACCTTTTAATACTTTTGTTGGCCTATAAAAAAATGGGAATGTTCAAGGCGACAAAAAAGGGAAAAAAAAAGAAAGAAAAAAAAAAAGGAAAAAAAATCTTCCTCAGATACCTTTGTTCCAAGTCATTTCAAGTTTCATGTTCTTACACTGACTAATCAGATCATGCCTACGAAAGCTTTACACTGTGGAGAAAGCAACACAAAACCATACAGGGCAGGCAAGTGTCTCAACATATAGGCTCTGAAACTTGTGTGTCCACAGAGGAAAGGCAGGCATTCTCCACTAAATTATAAACCCCCCACATATGTATAAAAACGGTCTCACACAAAGTCAGCATTGGTGCCGCAGTTGTGTTGACAGGTTATGCTAGTGAAAGTTCGACTCCAGCAGAGACCTTTGGAGAAGAGGGTGGTCTTCCCGATAGCAACTCTTAGTGGCTTTCTTCAGGCCGTAATTTGTTGGGTTATGGTATCCGATAGTCTGCCCTGGTTGCGTCCTTCCCTCCTGGGACTGGCGGCTGGGGTTGTTCATGTGCACCACTGTGAAAAGGAGAGGAGACTGACAGTCAGGGCTGGTTTGAGGAGCGCAGGGAGGGGTGGGTGGCACGGGGAGAAAAGTGTCTCCACTGTACTGCACGAACGGCAACCGATCCTGAGATAGCAGGAGTCTGATACAAAAACACACCACAAAAGGCACTTTATAAAATGACAGTGCTTCTGTTCTAAGGAAATTCAAGTTGACAGAGTTAAAGAGCGAGTCAGAGAGCGTCTTCCCAAAAACATACTCTTCAGTGTGAAACTAAAGCAAGAGATGATTTTCTTTTAACAATGAGTCCAAGCACAAATTCACTACTCCCGTCTCTCACGAGGGACATCCGGATCCAGCGCAGTGAGAGATCAACGAAATGAAATAAAATTAGAAACAAAACATCACACTACAAACTTGCCACAAAAAATATAAAGCCAGAATACAGTTGCGTTGCAGCAGAATTCATGTTTGCGGGCTCGGCTGCTGTGAGTAAACGGATGCAGCCCGTAAAGGGTCCATTCCTCACGTATCCGCTGTGGAGCCTGCATCATGTAGTTGGCCCCTGCTTGCTGTTTATAACAACGTCCGTCCAATCGGTCCCGCCTCCTCCAACCCCATCTGCAACCCCGCCCAGCCCCCCGGCGCCGCTCTCAGTCATCGTCCCCTCCTCCGTAGAGGTCAGCCAGCTTCTTAAAGCGAGGGCCCCAGTCATTGAGGTAGTCGTAGTCCTGGTCCCCTGAGCTGGTGGAGTTGAGTGAGCTGACAGAACCAGCGGTTGAACCACTGCCCTCGTAGTCAAACACCAGCAGGGAGTCATACGGAGGAGCGGTGGGGTCATTGTCTGCTGCTCTCAGACCCTGGAGGCATAAAGACAAGAAAGACTGAACTCCCACTCTTTATGTGCTCAAATAGTAAAACTGGTCTTAGGCCAATAACTGCTCAAAAAAAATTAAAGGAAAACTTCTTAATCAGAGTTTAGCATCAAGTCAGTTAAACTTCTGGGATACTGACCTGGTCAGGTAAGTAGCAGAGGGGCTTGTTAATGAGTTTCAGCTGCTTTGGTGTTAATGTTTATTCACTAATTTTGCATTTGGCTAGGGTCAGAGTCACTACTGGTAGCATGAGGCCATACCTGGACCCTACAGAGGTTGCACAGGTAGTCCAACTCCTCCAGGATGACACGTCAATACGTGCCATTGCCAGAAGGTTTGCTGTGTCTCCAGCACTGTCTTCATCATTTCTAGTCCAATCTGAGCCAATCAACCTCCTTTAAATATCACTGCTTATCTCTCTCCCTTCCAGACACATTCATGCAACCCACCACCTCCCCTTCATCACCCAAGACATCCTTCCAAGCCCCCATCCTGGTCTCCACCACCACCAGCGTCTAGACTCTGGGGGGCCCTGCCCTAATTCCCATCTCTACTGGGATTCCCATCTGCTTCGATGGGCCATGAGAGTCTAATCGGCATGTAGCTAACTGTATTTCTTATCAATAAATCATGTTCAGTTTCTCCTAATGATCTCTCCTTATTGAGATGACCTCCAGCAGGCCACTGGTGTGAATGTCTCTGACCAAACAATCAGAAACAGACTTCCTTGGACCCACTGTCAGACCCTACACTGGAGCAGTGGGTCCTGGGTTCCTCCTGGTGCACGACAATGCTCAGCCTCATGTGGTGAGAGTATGCAGGCAGTTCCTGGAGGATGAAGGAATTGATACTATTGACTGGCCCCCATGCTTGCCTGACTTAAATCCAATAGAACACCTCCGGGACATTATGTTTTGGTCCATCTGACGCTGCCAGGTTGCACCTTAGACTGTTCAAGAGTGATGACCTAGTCCAGATCTAGGAGTAGATCCCCCAGGACACCATCCATCGTCTCGTTAGGAGCATGCCCCATGTAGTCAGGCATGCATACAAACACGTGGGGACCATACAAACTACCATTTTGAGTTGCTGCAATGAAATTTCGATTAAATGTTCTAGCCTGCTGCATCATTTCGGGGTGTCTTTGAATTCAGCCCTCTGTAGGTTGAAAATTTTCATCTCCATAAAACGATGTTGCATCCTTTCATTCTTAACGCATTACACAGTCCATATCAGCATAGATATCGAGTGTGATTTTTTTCCCCCCCATTGAGATCTGATGTGTTTTCAAGGTGTTCCTTTCATTTTTTTTGAGCAGTGTATAATGGAGGAGCTAATATTTCACATCAGTTTAAGGTCAGAGGGTGCTAGACTGTAAAAGCTGTAATAAAATGGCCTCATCTGGTTCACTCGCACATTAACACTTTAATGCTGCATCATAACCTGAATACTGAGATACGTAAATACAGAGAACAAGCATATCTACCAGCGCCCCCGCTGAATACAATGAAATCACAGCTTCCAGATGTAAATCAATAATATGTAATGAACTATTTTTGGCCATTAACAACTTAAAAACCTTGTGACACATCAATAAGTTATTATCAACTTCAAAATAAACAGAGGGTTAAGAAAATGTGACACCAGAGCCTCAGAAAAAGGTAACCTTGGACTTACATCATTTATGAAGTCGCCTATGTCTCCAGGGTGGGGCAGACTGGGTCTGACAGGGTACTGCGACTCAGCAATCACAGGCCTCTCATCCACCCTGCGCACCCCTGTCGGCTTGTTGATGATGTGGTCCAGAGACTCCGGCTGCTGCAGCTGGCTCAAGTCATAGTCCTGCATGAAACCCATGGATGAAAACTTTTTGGTAAGGATTAGCAAAATCATCATAATCACCTGTTTTCTAACTGCAAACTCAATGTAATACCGTACATTTTTTATTGGGAACAGGCTCAATGTGCAATTTGGAATCTAGTTGTTGCGCAGGTCTCTTTGCCCAGACTTTGATGTACACTCATTTTACATCAGCGAGAGCTGATCTGCTGTGAAACTGTGCTACTGGGCTTTCTAACGCTTTATCGCTTTTTAAATGACCGTAACTCTGTTGCCATTTGTGCCAGAGAAAAAAATTCCAATGGCTTCAGAAAGAAGAGAAGATGAGCTATACGGAGATATTTGGTGTATCACGGTAAATCTAAATCTGCAGCTCTGCAGGCTCGAGCTATCCAAATCCAGGCTCCAAAGTAATTCCATACATTTATTGCAGATTGAATGTCATTCCGCCCTGATTTAGCAGTCAGTATCTGCTTCACACCCATCAGAAATGATGCTTTTTGATGGATGTCAGACGTCCGTCACAGAGTGACTTTGGAATGTGAGTGTGTTTCCTGCAGCAGTTTGTTTCTTTCTTTCCAGCTGTGAATTTCCATTGTGTAGGAGAACAGCTGAACCCCCCCCCCCGCCCCCCCACACACACACTCTGTCAAAAATCTGCTTAAATTTAACAACATGGATGGTAGAAACTGCTCATAGCAGTAGCTTTCTAGAGCATTTCATGATGATTTACTGTATATTGCATGATATCAGATTCATCATATATGTTACTATCGCATTGCTCTCTTAAGGCATGTGGGATGTTGAAGCCCCAGTGTGCCATCTGCATCCTGATCATGTAGGTAATATCTGTTTAGCTATGTTGTTTATAACGCTTACTTTGGTTTCCTAAGGAATACAATAACTCCATTTGCTGAATGCATGTGCTTATTAATCCGACTGCACTATAAGCTCCAGTGATTCTAAACTAAATGAAGCCGATGAACGCTCTGTGATTATCAGAAATAAGTTTATAACTGTTGGTCACATTTTTGGGTCTTTTATTAAAAAGAAATAAAGCCGAGCTATAAATATAAATAGAGCAGGCTAATAAGTTCTCTTTGCTGCTTTCCTGTTGCTGAAAAACAAATTCACCTGCAGAACTCACACAGGTGTTCCACAGTATGCCTATATTCACTCCGGCCATCTGATACTAATGTGCTCATGGTCCAAATATCGAATGCGTGTGGGCGATATAAAAGAGTTAAAAATCATTTTCATATTTCGTAATAGATTTTTGAATTAATCAAAGGCTTCATTGTTCAAATCTTTTGTTTATTAAAAAAGGGAGATGATGGTGCGGAGTAGGTGTTTATGGGCAGAAAAAGAGTTGCACAGTAAAGGGTGGAATTCACGCCAAGCAGCATCACTTTTTTGAAGAGCAGGCTGAAAGCATGACTCACATTTGGAAAATAATTTTTTTTCTCCATAAAGTTTATCTGTGCTTCTTATCTAATTCATGATTAATTTTACAATTGTGGTAGCTAATCCTCTGTGCTCTCTGACTTTATTGATTTTTCTTTTAGCTGGAGGAACGACCTACTTGAAGATCTTTAAAGAAAAGAAAAGAAGCTGCACTGCCAATTTGTTTTTCTATTACAAATATCTGAAGGTTCATATTGAAATAAAACTGAACTTGTCAGGAAATGCTAATATTGCATTAAAAAACCCCCACAAACAATATTAATTTTTTTCCTCAGTAAATAGCAACACGTCAGTGTCTTTTGCACATTACAGTGTACTTGATGTTGTCATATGCTGCATCACTAACAAGGTTATAACGTGTTAAAAGGATGCTGCTATAATTGGAAGATGCTTTTGAGGAAAGAAAAAGGAGGATTGTGCTTAAGTGTCTTGAGTTATAGACTTTGAACTCCCTGCTAAGATATGAAACTAGTTTTGAGGTCATCTTAAGGTCTTGTTTTGACAATGGTTTATTTTTAAAGATTCATCTCATATAGAGTATACAGACAAAAGTATTGGCTCGCACTTCATAATCTTTGAATTCAGGTGTTCTTCAGGTGTTTTCAGCCCCGCTGTCACAGGTGTCTAAAATCAAGCACCTAGCCATGCAGTCTGGCTTTACAAACATTTTGTGAAAAAATGTTTTGTTGTAAGGAGCTCACTGAGTTTGAGTGTGGTACTGTAACAGGATGCCATTGCAATAAAATTTTTTTGTAAAACCTCTTCCCTCCTAAATGTTCCACCATCAACTGTAAGTGGTATTTATTGCAAAGCAGGAAGTGTTTAGGGACTGCAGCAACTCGGCCACAAAGTCACAGACCACGTGAAGTTACAGAGCGAGGTCACCGGGTCCCGAGGTGCATAGTGTGCAAGTTACAGTACCAACACTCTGCTGTAGAGCTCCAAAGCTGCTCTGGCACTGTGTGCGTCACTGAGTCGTCCGGGTCATGTAGTCTTGAGAATTTGGAAAAAGACGGCAACTGGACTTCTTTAGGTTTGTGAAGATGTTTCACCTCTCATCGAAGAGGCTTCTTCACTTCTAAAAGCAAATGGCTGAGAGTCCCAGGCATTTAACCCCTTGTGGGGGTTGTTCACTTTGAAGGTGGTCTGGAGGGTCATTGAAAAAAGGCCTCTTTTCACACCTTGGCTCATGAGATGACTCACATGATCAGTAGAAGTCCAACTGCCTTCTTTTTTCAGTCTCTCAAGACCTCCCCTGTCATAAACATCAGCACAGAGATTGTGCACCAGGAGCTTCACGGCACTGGTTTCCGTGGCTGAGCAGCTCCTGTAGGTGTACTGTGTAGGTGACTCAGTACTTTTAGTTTATAAGCCATATATTTATAGCATAACTATAAAAAGCTTTTTTTTTTTTCTTTTGCAAACATCATCAATAACTGCTGCCTCCAACATAGAAACACTAAACTGAAATCAGCAGCTGTTAATGTTATTAATTATGGCTGTATTTGTCAAGCTATAACAGGTAAGAAGGTCTGCTGTGAAAAAGGTCTGTTGGTCCTATTTACTATAAAACCACAACAACCATGCTGAAATAAACTGAGAAGTCTGAATCTGTGGAAACCTGTAAACGTGTTCTAATCGTGACTGTCTTTCACTGTTTTCTAACATTTCCTAGACAACACTATTAATCAGTTAATCAATAAGGCAGGACACAGGCTGTACACTCACTTGCTGTGAATCCACTGGAAAATTACCTATGCTGTTCTCAAGCAGATGCAGTTGGACATCACACAGACACTGTACTGTGGAGCTGCCAGGTTAAACACTGTTTAATGTCCAGTCTGCCTGCAGAGGGCATTTGTGTTCTCATGTACGGTACCTCCTTTCTGTGATGCCTAGAAACGCTCACGGCTGCTGCACATGCGTGAATACGCTTAGAGTTTACGTCACGTGTTACCTGTCAATGCACTGTAGTGACCAAAGACATTTCCCATGTGGGGAGTAATAAAGTCAAATGATCTATCGATACATGTTAAGACAGTAAAGACCATCACTAAACAAAAAGGTGAAAACTTGTGTGTGATTTCTCAGTAAATGCTGGTTTACAGCTTTTCAGGACTTTTCTTAGTTATGGTGCAATACCTGATCCTCCTCTCCTCCTCCCTCTTCGTCATACTTGAGGATGTTGTCTCTGACATCATCCTCAGGGTCAATCAGCAGGGGCTTCGCCTGCCGCTCCTTTTCCCTGCGCTTCATCCACACCACAAACAGCAGAACCATGCCTGTAATGAAAAAGATTATGTAAAAAAATAAATTGTTTGGCAATGATTATTGTGGATTTTTTTTTTAACATCATGCAACTGTCAAAGATCAGACAGTGTTTGTTGTACTCACTGAGTAGTATGATGATGCAGATGAGTATGGCGATGATAGCCCCAGTGCCAAGGCCAGCAGCTGCCACCGCTCCAGTGGCACTACAGTCCCCATTATCATCACAGGGACACACTTTGACCCTGATTACAGAGCGGTTGGACAGAGGAGGATTTCCCGAATCTGACACAATGATGGGAATCTCGTACACACCTGCTTCCAAGTAGGGAATCCTGAGCCGTAGTTGAGCATAGTCACCTGCAGAGCGACAGTTAAATATGGTGAGTGTGTAGGAGAGGGAAAAATGTGAAAGAGGAAGAGAAGATGAAAATGACTTTAGAATGCGCACTGCAGAGAAATCCCATTTTGTTTACAGCAGGACGTCATGTCATCATGTGCGTCGGTACAAGTGAATGATATACAAAATCAAAGCTGCCACCAAACAAACTCCACAGGAATCTCTCTTTCTCTCTCTCTCTCTCTCACACACACACACACACACACACACACACACACACACACACACACACACACAC
>JAVDPK010001007.1:192711-210498 GCA_034780415.1 Cichlasoma orientale | reverse complement strand
ACACACACACACACACACACACACACACACACACACACACACACACACACACACACACACACACACACACCAAAGTGGAGTCAGTCAAAGTCTAGACATCAACCTGATTGAAATGCCGTGGTGGGCCCTTAAGAGACCTGTACATAAATTAGCTCCCGCAAACCTCAGTGAACTGAACCAATGTTGTAAAGAAGAGTGGGCCACAATTCCTCCACAATGACGTGAGAGACCGATAAAATCATACAGAAAACGATTACTTCAAGTTATTGCTGGTAAAGGTGGTTCCACAAGCTACTGAAACACGGCCGCGTTCTCAGTTTTTCACAGGACTGCACAGACTTCTGAGAAAACTTTCTTTTTCACATGACTGTATCTAAAACTGAAATGTACAGCTGTATAACCTACAGCATTTATCACTCAGTCAAGCTAAGACAAGAGCCTCAGTGGGGAAAGAATCCAGGTATGTGATCAGATTTGTCCTCAAGACAACTGCTGTGATACATCCATCTGGGTGGATTAGGTGACAGATTGGATGCTCGGGGGACAGAGAGATGAATGGATCTCATTTGTCACAAACAATAGATCGTACGTCAACAGCGGATGGCACCCGCATCTCTCACTGTGAGCTTTGTGAGACATTTTGTTAAACTTGGACTTCTCTCATAGCTGATAGCAATCCCCCGATTACTGCTGCCAGGTATTCTGCAGAGGGTTTCGTCAAGTTTATGGTTTCATTCAAGCGGGCGTGGAGAATGATGATCTGTCATTTCCCCACAACTCCTAAATATTACATTACAAGGGTCCAGTTCCTGTGACCAAACTTTATTAAGCGCAATGGATAATGATTAATTACCGCTCAGTCTGGAAATGGTCCAGTTTCGTCGAACACTGGCAGGAAAAGAAGGCAGCTCGAAGACAAACGGCCCCACGTTGGGGTCGACATCAGCATCAGAAGCTGTGATGTTGATCCTAGAGTTGGGGCGCGCTCGCTCGCACACTTGTGCCTCCCGGGGTATCAGCACCGGCGCGTTGTCGTTTACGTCGATCAAGTAGATCTGGAGGGTTCCTGTCCCACTGGCTTGAGGCGAACCTGAGGGGAGGCAAGAAGAAAGAGAGAAGACAGAGAGATCAAAGGAGGAGACGGTGAGATAATAACACACAGTACTGAGGAAGAGGGGCAAAGATGAAATGATTGGAGAAGGGGAACAAAGCAAAAAAAAAAGAAAAAAAAAGAGATTTCGGAGGCAGCGTGATGAGAAAGCTGCAGAAGACAGCAAAACAATCCTTGCATTTTTTATTTCATTTTTCGAGCTGATTCAGGTGTGGAACTGAGAAAATGAGATGCGCACCAAAGAAACGACAAAAGAAAAAAGGAGTTTTGTTTGGGTGAATGGGTGAAAGCGGAAGGGACAATACAGTAGGCAGTCGTAGCGGAGCACCTGCACCAAACAGCAAATGAAAGGACACATGAGCGTTTTAGTTCTTGTATTTCTGTGAAAAGCCGAGGCGAGACTCATATTGGAGGGGAAAGTGCTCACATAAAGATTGGTGTTATCTGCACTCTGCAAAGCCTACCGGGAAACAACTCAAATGCTAACCCCTTCACTGCATCCAGAAGCACAAGCTCATAATAACTTCTTCTGCCTGCTAGACCAGAACGGAACGGAATCAGGTTAGAAGAAATGTTTTCGATGTTTAATGCATTGTTAACAGCACCCCCCCCCCCCTAAAAAAACAAACACTTTAACGTGGTTTGATTACAGTACGAGCTGTAACTGAACCGCTCTTTTCCCGACAGAGAAATACAGTTATTTTTGCCGCTGTTTCAGTTGATTTTGCACAACACAGTGTTGGGAACAAGTGCCTCATTGTTTTTCCAAGTGTACTGCTTCCTGTCAAAAAGTCAGATTGACTCTGAAGTTGCGCTGCGGTCCGACTCAAGCCAGAGCAACTTCAAAATAGTGAAAATGTGTGTAATGCGGTTAAACTCTAACGTGTTTATTCGCGGACTGTACGTATGGCAACCAAATATCTCTTTAAAAACACATATTCATGTTTCTGCTGTTCTTTATCGATTAACGCAGATGCTTGAAAGTATATAAATGTTGTGAAAATATATTTCCTCAGTTAATCTGTTTCTCAGTTTGTTATGGATGCAGTGATATATGAAAACAAGACGACGTGCCAAAGCTTGAACACGTTTTCTTGTTTCACGTGTAAGAACTCTTTTTTTTGGTGTGTGTGTAAATGAAAAAAAATCTCTTATGTGAAGTTTTTAGGGTCTTTGATCAAAATCGAGGCAATGTGTTCATTATACAGAAATGACAAGCAAAAGACTCACTGATACTCTCGCTCATTTTCAAGTGTGCGTTCTTTGTTTTCATTAGAAAGTGGTTCAAATGAAAGACAGGCAAAGACATATGGCCATAGTTAAAATGATAAACAGGCTCCACTTTGAAACAGGGCACGCAGCGACTGATTTTTCATCTGCCATTTGCTCATAAATAAACATTCCTATTTACAGGATTTTAAATTTTTACTTGGAACAGTATTACACACTCACCATGCACTAATATACACTCAACAGCCAGGTACACCTGTTCAACTGCTTGTTAATGCAACAGCCAATCACATGGCAGCAGCTCAATGCATTTATTCATGCAGACACAACAACCTCCTGAAGTTCAAACTGAGCACCAGAATGGCTAATTTAAAGGTAATTTAAGTGACTTTGAATGCGGCGTGGATGCTGGTGCCAGACTGCTGATCTCCTGGGATTTTCTTGCACAGCCATCTCTGGAGTTTATAGAGAATGGTCCGAAAAAGAGGAAATATCCAGAGAATGGCAGTTCTCTCAGTGAAAAATGCCTTGTTGCTGCTGTGAGCTGCCAGAAAGGCAACACTAACTCAAGGTATGCCAGAAGAGCATCTCTGAACATGCAGAAACTTGAAGCAGATGGTTTACAGCAGCAGAAGAGCACACCGGGTACCACTCCTCTCAGCGAACAAAATGAAACAAGCTACAGTTCATATGGCCTCACCAAAACTGGATAACGGAAGATGGTCTGATAAGTCTCAATTTCTGCTGCATCATTCAGATCGTTTAAACGCCGCAGACTACCTGAGTACTGTTGCTGACCTTGTCCATCCCTTTATTATCATGGTGCACCCAATCTTCTTATTGGGTACACTGTGGCATGTCACAAAGCTCAAATCATCTCAAACTGGTTACTTGGCTCACTGCACTCAAATGTCCTCCACGGCCACCCGATCAATCCAATAGAGCACCTTTGAGATGTGGTGGGCCCAGAGATTGACATCACGGATGCACAGCCCACAAATCTGCAGCAACTGCGTGACACTATCGTTTCAATATGGACCGAACCCTCTGTTTCCTGCACCCTGTTGAATATATGCCACAAAGAATTAAAGCAGTTCTGAAGGCGAAAGGGGTTCCAACTGGGTACTAGCAAGGTGTAACTAATGAAGTGGGCAATTCCGTAATGCAGCTCTCCATTACAGTACAACCCCCAAACTACAGATGAAAAAAACTACGTGCAATGCTCTGTTGAACAAACAGTGATATCTTGTGGCCTTGATGTTCAGTTGACAGCTCCCTGCACACAGACTGTCAGCGAACTGAACTAAATTACTAAGGCAGTGCTGCATAGAAAGAGTTTACCCCAGCAGTTTATCAGTGTTGTATTTTAACTTTTTTCTCTACTGTCAGACAGTAACTTGGTGCATCAACTATGTAAAGGTCTGTTGCTCTGGGCCCCAAGGCTTATCGACCGTCTTGTCGGTTATGATTGGCTGGGTGCTTTGTTGCTTCTTACGCTTCGCTTGAGGAGAATAAGTAAAGAGAATTTCAATCAAAGTGGAATATATCCCCTTGTTGACACTGGACTCTAGAATCGGTAGGCAGTCAACAGTTTGAGCTTAAGCTGGTGTGCTCCAGGGCAACCAATCCCTCATTTCTCACTAGAGTAAAAACACCTGGGTCCCTCCTACTTACACCCAGGGCAAGCGTCTCTATTTGTAGTGGTTCAGTTCTTTGTCTTCATACATTGTTGCGGCAGTGGAAACAGATACACACGATCTTCCCTGGCTGACACTTTTTTTTTCTATAAGAGACATGGGCATGAAGGTCACTGCAGTTTCATATACTTTATAGAATGTGGTATATAAATCATTCACAATTTATCTGCACTATATACAGCATCTGGTAGGAAAGTATTAAGTGTGTGGCATTTTAAACACTAAGAGCCTCCTTTTTATGCGTTTCCATGGTAGAAATCCACAGCAGTTTGCTTGTTTGCACAAAGCTTTCATCGTTAAATATTTTCATATCAAGTAAAATGGACGTTTCTTCTCAGTAGTGCCATCATGAGCTAATTTTTTTTAATCAACTTATGCCTCATGTCCTATGTAGACCTACAGTACTGTGCATTTCTTCATATTTTGCAAAGAAAATTGGAAATAGCTGCAGCAATTTATTGAAACACGTGCAAGCCTAAATACAAATGCATTATATAAAGCAAAAACAGGTTTTATAAGTCTAACAAACTTGAAATTCAATATTTGGTATGACCACCTTTTTATCTTAAGCAAGCTTTCTTGTAATTTCTTTAAACAGTCTTTAGGAATAGTTCTCCGGGTCTCTACTCCAGAATGTTTTACAGGTGGCTGCAGACACTCACGGCTGCACCTCTCCTGACCTCCTCTGTACATATTGATGATGAAAATTTGGATTCATCAGTCCATAAGACCTGTTGCCACTGATTTTCAGTTCAGTTCTTGTGTAATGTGGCACGCCTCAGCCTTTCCTCCCTGTTTCCCTTCCTTAAGAATGGCTTCTTGACAGCCACCCTTCCACTGAGATCTGATGAGGCTTCAGTGAACTGTAGCTGGATCAGCTGAAAGGCCAGATGCATCTCTCAGGTCTTTTTTTCCTGTTTCTTAAGGACGTGACTTTTGGAATCACCTTGTTGGTGCAGAAATGTTATTTTATTCTGTGTTATCTTTGGCATTTTTCATAGATTCAATTAAAGAAATGGGAACAAATTAAACGTTTTTGAGACAGGCTGTTAGTAACAAAGTGCCTAAAGATGCAACTTAAAACTGGTTCTTTGCTGTTGTCTGTTATGTGTAGACACAACAGTGGTTCATCCTTGAGTTAGGTGGCGTTTTTATACTTTAATGAGTCATAGGTCGGTGTTAACAAACAAGAAAAGAAAATGGTCAGGTACAAGAACTGAACTGAAAATGAGTGAAAAAGCAGCCGATGTCCTAAAAAAAAACTTTGAAAGACTTTCAGACAGTCTGGAGAACTATTGCTCACAACCACTTAAAAACTTATAGCTTCTTCTTTGCATGATGGAACTTTAACCTGCATTTGTGGATGGCACGTGTTCATGACATGACAGAATCCGGCTTGTTTCTAATGCAGTGCTGCCTGAAGATCACAGGCATCCAGTACTGATGTTTGGCCTTGTCCCCTGTGCATAGATGTTTCTCCAAATTCTCAAAATCTTCTGATCTATCCTGTACTGTGGATGATGCCACATTCAAAGTCTTCACAATTTTACACTGAGGAACATTATTCTGAAATTGTTCCACAATTTGTAGATGTAGTTTTTTGCAGATTGGTGAACCTCGGCCTATCTTTGCTTCTGAGAATCTCGGCCTCTCTAAGAAACATTACTGACCTGTTGCCAATTAACCTAATGAGTTGCAAAATGCTCCTCCAGCTGTTTCTCTTTGTACCACCTACTCTCCAGCCTTCGAGATATGGTGCTGCCACTGAATTCAAGATGAGTTAATATTTTTCATGAAATACTAAAATGTCTTAGTTTAAACAGAATGTTTTCTATGTCCTACTATGAATGCAATATGGGTTTATGAGATTTGCAGAACACTGCATTGTTCGGATTACACTGATTTACATACATTCAGTTTGTACTGTGCACTATTCGGAACTCACTGGTATTTTTTCCATATAAAGGTTTTGTTTAGATTGTTTTTTCTTAGCCATATCCAGAGTGTAAGAGCAGGAGGTGCTGAATGGTGTAAAGAGTGCAAAGCCACCTGAGGCAACTCCGTGATATTGGGCTATGCAAATAAAATTGATTTGACTTGATTTGAGGGCTGCTTTATACAAGCCACTGTTAAGACTCTGCAATCACCCTAAACTGTTATGTCAATAGAAACACCTTCCCGGAAGCTACAGTATAATATAATACAGACGCACCTTACAGCCTAATCCTAATAATCCCAATAATAATATTTGATCCCTGCCAAAGAAGTAAGTGAAGTAAGTTTCTGAAAAACGTTATTTGATTATGCTGTGACCCATTGTGATCGATAACGAATGATGATGAAAACCAGAAAACAAACCTTTTTGATATTGTAATCACTGCAAGACTGAGAATCAGCTCAGTCTCACATTATGAAATGGCCAAAGCTCAAACAATTCATGCTGATAATATTGAAATTTCGTGGCAATCCTTTCAATATTCTTTGAAATATTCCAGTCAAAACCCCAAATCTCAGCCTGTAATTCGGGCCCTCTCTGAGCCAAATTTCATGGGAATTCATCCAATAGCTACTGAGATATTTCTCTCTGAACCAAAGGAGTGGATAAACTGACACTGCCATAGATGGTTAAAACATGCCACTAACACCCTGTATGTAACCTGCTGTTACACACATGCTACTGTTAATCAAATCACAGCACGCACAGTCAGCCTGACTTACCAGACTTACCATTGTCGTATGCCAGGAATGTTGCCTCGTACACATTGTTTTTGACATATATGGACTCCCGGTCGAGCAGGGCCATGGTGGTGATCTGACCGTTGGTCCTGTTAATCTTCAGCCAGTTAGCCGGATCTGATAACTTAGAGTACCTGCACACGCGCACGCGCACGCACACGCACACACACACACAGACAGAAAAACAGACAGGCCATTAAATCCCAAGACAAATATACGGATACAAGAGCCACATAATGACTTTTACACCAACTGTTACTTGAATGCCAGCGGCTCTGAATCCTTTATTTGTTGATCCAAAGTACTCATTATCAGGTTGAATGTTCATTATCATAATAAGCAAAACCAGCCAAGGACCTTTAAAATATTACAGTGACATGGAGAGTGGAACATATGCTCGCCAAGCTAATCATAGCTGCAGCTCATTAGCATGAAGACCGATGAAAACCCAAACCCATATGCAGAACAGCCGAGCAGCCCTCTTAACAACTCCACAGCTCTTAGAACCCACACAAACGCCACGGCAGCCCTCACTGGAGTCACCGGTTGTAGCATCCACAAAACTGAAAGTGACAGCTGTATAGCACAGGAAGTGCCTCAGGTCTAATGAGAAATGGTTAACTCCGGACAAGAAGTGTCACTAGTTGGTAGTGTGTGTGTGTGTGTGTGTGTGTGTGTGTGTGTGTCAGTGTAATGACAGGAATTTGGTGTGAGAGACACAGGAAGAAAAAAAAAAAGTCAGTGAGAGAGATCAGAGGCTTTTTTTTTTCTCAGTATAAGCTTAGTTGGTGAAAGGGGGCTTAATTAAAGGAGTGTGTTGAAAGCTGACACTAGTTAGCCAGAGGCTCACAGGCATCCAGAAAACTAACTCCACCTACAGCTAAAGATGCACGCAGTTCTGGGCTGGCACACATATGAAATAGGCGAATTAGATAAGCAGGAGGACGAGCAGGTGCTCTCATTATCATTATGCATTTTTTTTTTCCTAGAGAAAAGTGAACACGCAAGTGAAAATAAATATAATTTCTAGTCAAAGAACTTGTGATGGTGTGTTAGCCAAGGTGTGATGTTGCCCCGTAGGTTACATTATGATATTTGCACAGGATGCTTGGCACTCTCATTTCCTCCCTGTGCCAACAAGATGTCACCTCCAGCTGGCAGAGCAAAATGTCTTACTATACTTCCCGGGATTTTTCTTCTGACAAGAATCACACCTTAAGCTTTCACCCTAATGTATTAACTTTGCTTTAATTAGGACCAAACGGGGGAAAAAAAAGTGATTAAGATTATTTCTCTTTTCCAATTTTATGAAGAGGTGCTGCGGAAAAAGTCGACTCACCTCTGTTTGATACGTGAAAAACATCTGTAGATTTTTACACCCTCCGTATCTGTGACTGGCGTTGACAGTAGTCTTTTTGCAGCTCTACATCAAACATGGCCATCAGGATTTCTGTCACTGAACAGCTTGCTCATAAAATCTCTCACATGGAGCCTGCATTTAGGATGCATAGAGAATCTATTCTAAGATGCCATTTACGTAGTTGCAGAATGGAAATCTAACTTTATAGATCACGTAGGATAAATTGCTGAAGAACACCTTTAATCCTGGAGCCAACCTCTAAACTAAGATGCTTATAAGTGAAGATCCAACCCTATGACTTTAAGAACACACTCGCAGCCTGCAGGGCTAATATCTGATCATAAACAAGGAATACACACACACACACACACACACACACACACACACACACACACACGCGCACACACATTTAGTCTTGCTGACACTGAAATCACAGCACACACCATCAGCTGGCACACAGACACGGCCTCACATCAATCTTCATTTTTCTTTCCTCCAGTGAGAAAAAAAAGGCAGGAAACATAAAAAAAAAACCACTATCTGGCCGCTCTCCCATCCACTGCTCACGCAGAGGCCTTTCAGTCATACTCTGTGGGTGCTCGTGTGCATTTTCGCGTGCGCCTGTGAGCCTGCGCTTGTGCATTTCTGTTTCTTTTGTGCGCATATTGTGCAGGGGTTCAAGTGAGGTCACCCAAAAGGAATACAACAGCAGCAGCAGCGGAGATGGGGCTGTCGTGAGCCGAGCGTCTGCTGGCACGTGGCTTTGGAGAAGACGGCAGCTCTGAGCTCCCCATCAATAACAGACACACAGACTGACAGGGAAGAAAGCGACAGGGTCAGCGGGAGCGGGAGGAAGGAAAGGATGAGAGAGAAGCGAGTAAAAGAGGAGTTACTTCTCTCAAAGGGCAGAAGAGCTCAGCCCACTTGGTTTGCATGGCATGTCTTTTTAGGAGAAGAAACCTGAGATGTTGCTATTGCTCACTCTTCTGTGCACACACACACACACACACACACACACACACTGTACAGAAGAGTACATCTCCCACTACCTCCCTCGCTATCAATTCAGTAACATTTCCACTGGGTTTCTCAGTGGAAGTGGCCGTCTTACTGACATTAAGAAAAATCAATCTCTCTCGTCGGAGCTGGCGATGGAGTGGAACAGTGCTGCTGGACTTTAGTGAGCATGTGGGAGTTTCTGTCACACAGGGTCAATGCCTGGATGGCATGATGCCCGCTGTGTGTCATCCCAGTTAGGAAAGATGGAGGGAGGGATCAATGAGGAGGAAGATAGGGATCTAAGAAGGGCAGATAAACAGTGTCCAACTCATTACAGGATGACCTCTTCACACCAGTCGCCTGGCAACAGGGAGGTAACTGGGATGTGGGCGTGGGGTCAGTTGAGAATGTCACAGAAGAGGCACAAACTGTGAAGAAAGCGCTCAGCTCTGATTAAACACTGGTGACACTACATTCAGAGGAGACACCTACACAGAGTAGACAAAATATTGGAAATGCCTAAAATTACATGAATATGAAGTAGTCTCTGATTTTTTTGGAGGAGTTCTAGTTCTCCCACAGTCTGCTGTATGAGACTTATACACAACTCCAGATGAATACCAATACTGTATTCTGGAACTGCTGTATGCTAACTTTGAATTATACAGTGCATAAAAGTTGTATTTGCAGCTTCAGGTTTGAAGATGCTTTTTATGGGAGTTTATCAATATCAGAAGATATTGTGCATCTGCCTATTGACAAGTAAGATGTGCAAGCCGAAACAGCTCAGTTGGGAGAGTGCTAGCCTGAAGGTCTAAAGGTCCCTGTTTTTGATACTGGGTTTCAGCAGAAGGGTGACTATTTTTGGGCACTTGTTGAATCCTGAGTTGCCCCCGATGCATCTATTGGAGTGTGTGTGTGTGCGTGCACGCTCAGGTGTAGATAAAAGCACTGTATGTGTGACTGCATCAATGATACGCACTATAAAGCTCTTTGAGTGCTCAACCTGAGTAAAAAGGCACTATATAAGTACCAGTCGAGCTACCACTTTGCCAGTGTTTACTGCTGTGCCCAGTCGTGTTTGAAGTTCTTATATCCTGCATCAAATATTGGCATCAGTGCAGAATTTGACACCCATAATTTTAGCATTTTAAGCTAAAGTTGTGTTCTTTGAAATACTGCACCTGACAGTCTGGTGGATGAAGTGGTCAGGGTCTTGAGCGGCAAACACAATAAGAGTGGTCCCCGCCGGCACACCCTCTTCGAAACGAATCATCTTTGGGTTGACAGGAAAGACGGGCGGCTCGTTCACATCCTGCACAGAGATGGTCACGCCTGCTGTGGACTGAAGCGAAGACTGGATGCCACTGGCCAAGTGGGCCTGGTTGGACACGACCACGGTCAGCATGAAGGCACGATTCATCTCAAAATCCACGGGCTGCAGAAGAACCCGCGAGAACAGAAACAGGAGGGAGAAAGCGATACGGGAAACTTAACGATGAGTGATTGGAGGAAAACGAGCGTAGCTGATTGCAAAATTAGTTCTCATTTTTAACCAATTTAAGAAATGACATATAATTAAGTGAAAACAATGTGCAACTAAAGTCCTCAGTCTGGCACTTCACAACATCTGGCACTTCACAGCAGGTGGAACCATACAAGATGTGGTGCTGAATAATAAAGTGAATGACTCTATGGGTCCATTTTGAAGGACTATCAAACATTCAATACATTAATCAGGACTGAGGAGAGAACACAGGTTTATTTTTTACCTTGATCACTGTCAGCATGCCCTCGTTTGTGATGGGATTGGTGCGGATGGTGAAGTGTGCAGACGGGTCCCCGCTGACAATGCGATAGACAGCGTTCCAGTTGGGGCTGTGGGGCTGATCCCTGTCCACCACTGTCAGGTTGGTCACCACCACGTTTACCTTGTTCTCTGGAACCTCCCCAGAAAACTATGAAGGAACAGGAAGGAAAGAAGCATGTGAAACATGAGGGAGTGGAGGATGGGAGAGATAACATTATGCTAATTCTCCTCGAGCAGTCAGCTAATGAATGTTAATAACTTGATTTAGTGAGATTTTAAGTACATTCTGGAGCCATCATCAATCTTTTAGCATTTTACATAATTGTTATTATGAAAACAAACTGCTTTTAGGGTCATGCCAATAATACTCATTACATTAAAACATGAACTGAAAGTGGAAGCAAAACAAATGGGGGGAAATTAGAAAGACAAGATAGGAAGAAAAAAAAACAGGAGAGATATTTGTTTAAATGTGTTTAATAGAGAATCATATCTTCCATTATGTTAATGCAGTCCCTTCCTCCCAATGCTTGCTCGTATGAAACTCTTTATTTAAACTAATGGATTTGTTCAATTAAGTGTTTACCCATTCAATTTAGATTCTGTGCATTCACCAAATCTAGGTCTTAATAAGCAATTAGATAAGTACTGTAATTAAAGCAGCAGTAGGAATAATCTTTGGCTAATGATCTTCATTATATTGCAATCTGAAACAACTCCCCTCTGAACTAACTCTGGAGGAAACTTGGTGACAGCTGCAGAGCCGAAAGAAGAATTTACAGTGCAATAGGATACATTTCCCCATCTATAGGGACGGATCTGACTACTGAGCACTCAAAGGTAGTCGCACACGCACACACACAGCGCAAGCTCTTATGCCACATGATAATCTGTGTTTCCTCTCGTGAAGCGTTAGCTTGTTTATGGTGCGAGTCTGCCAGCTGCTGTTCACTTTAATGGCTTCATCATTGTGGGATTAAAGCAGCATCCAACCCAACAGATTCCTCTCTTCGACTCCCACCCACCCTCCTTGCTTCCTCTTCCCCTGTCCCCCTGCTGGGCTGATAAGCACAAAACAAATTAAATATGCACTCTCAGTCCCCCGGTGTATGGGCTCCTCTATTTTCACCCTGGGCTTTCGCCTGAACACCACCACAAACCTTCCAAGCTTGTTTGGCCACGCTGTCAGACAGCCAAATGGAATATGCTCCCTTAGAGGCATGCACAATGCTGCTGACTATAGAGGATGGCCCATTCAAAATGGCCACTCTCTAAGATGCAATGTGCTCCTATTGATAAGCCACGAGAGACACAGACCCAAGAGTTCCTGCAGGATTTTTTTTCAGTTACAAGGAGAGAAGTTATGATACTTTCATCTATGTTATATAATGAAAGGTTTTGTGAGTGTAACTAATTCTGGCTTCATAGGGATTCATACACAAACTTTATCTGCTCTTCCTTTTAAAACATGAATTATTCTTAAAGGCAGATCTTTTGAAGCTGTGACTATTTCGGCTTAAAGGTACGACAGGGCGCTTCGGCTATAAGTGACACTTAACGGAATAAAGGTGAATACTGAAACACCTAGAGGTGTAAATTATGAATCATAATGTTTAACCGAATCACTGCATTCTGGTTGCATGAAAGATTTACGGTCGCTAACTATGCAGTTCATTCTGTGTTTTCTAAGCTAAGCGATGATCACATCACATTTAAATCCCCCTACACTGTAGAACAGTAACAGAACGCATCACTTTCCACATGGCTGCAACCTTCAACACCTACTCTGATTGACTTCACTAATATGCTTATGTTAATACGTTTAGCTCAGAACAAACATAAGTCCATACAAGCCCTGTTTGTAAGTCCAATGGCTCAGCAATCTATTATTTCGAACAACAATCCCAAATCCCATTACCATCCTTTCTGTCGTCACGGTCTTTTGTTAAGCTCTTACCAAGTATGTAACATACTGTATATCATGGCTGAACTGCCAGTGACGCAGCAGTTAGCACAGGGACTGAACGATCTAGCTGGTTACTGTCTTTCTGTTCGTGTTCTCTCTGTCTGTGGGTGCCGCCTTCCTCTCTCGCTGGACAAGCAATGAAGAAAACGCACTGATGGATGAGCTAACTTTACAACCATTCTCGAAGCCACACATTAGTAGTGGTGACCCTCGCATTAATATTAATAACTCAAGAATTTCTTCAATTCACATTTTGGCTACTTCTTTCAAATCTGGCCTACAAATATTTAGGCTGCACTCCAGCGAAGGTAAATAGGTGAGGATGCTGCTCTGCACGCGCCAAAAATCTATTTAGAAAATAAGCCTCTATCAAGATGAAGATCACACAGCAGGGAAATTTCCAAAGAGTCCAGAAAATCGAGTGAAGATGTGATGCTACTCTGCTTCACGTGCTGCAGACGGCACACTATGGAGTCAGAAGCACTCTGCTCTTCAAGCTATGTGATGACAGCAATTCTAAATGATCCTCAGAATCCCTTTAAAATTAAAAAAAAAAAAAGGTTTATTCTTTATTGTTGAGTCAGCAATAAAACCCAGTGCTCTTTAGGAGGGTGTACATTTGATCAAATTGTTTGATTAGACCTACTGTGGCAGTAGCATTGTCTTTTAGTTCATCACATATTGACAAACACAGCAGTAACACTGCACATTCAGGCGCATGTGGTGAAATGAATAAAACATTTTGGTGTTGTTTTTTTTTTTTTTTTTTCAAATTAGATGCAGTATATCAGCTTGGTTTACACCCCCGTAAGCAATTTCACTTAATTAACGTGCTTATGTTTTCTCTATGCCTCCTGCAGAGAGCAATGATTTCTTTTCGGGTCTGTCATAGACAAATAATTACTGAACTGCTCTAAGTCTTGTTACTTGTGTGGGAAGCAAAACAAGTAGTAGAGACTGACAAAGCAGTGGAAATGGCATCTGCTGTAAAACAGTTTCTCTGCTGCGGCTGTTAATGTGTTACGCTGATACATTGTGGCATTCGAATCACACACTGAAATATGTTGAACCGAACCTCTGACAAGCTCAGACATATTTTTTGCATTTGTGCAGGGTGTTTTAGGCAAAATATGTGTGTGTGTGTGTGTGTGTGTGTGTGTGTGTGTGTGTGTGTGTGTGTGTGTGTGTGTGTGTGTGTGTGTGTGTAAGATGAGAGTCTGGGTTTGGAAACTTTCTAAACGTCAGATCGCATCCTCGCTCCAGCAAACTAAAACAAATTACATAACCACTCAATGGTTTCTGGCTCTTTGTATCCTTTAAATAGGTTTTTTTTTGTTCTGTCTTGCCGAGGGAAAATAACATACATCACAGGTTGCGTTGGTGAAAATGTATATACATGCACATGTAGTTTTGCAGTAACGGAGCCAGAACCACAGACGAGGGAAGCAGGGGACGGAGACCCATTCTGTGCAGAGCGGCAGCTTCGTTCATTGAGCTCTACCTCTGACAGCTGGGGAGCTCTTATCAGAGCATGCGGCTGGAACTATACTGGCACGCACGCTGACGACGGCCCCGCTGAGGAGACTGGGATCACAGTGTGTGACACTGACACACTGTTTGCTCTGCCTTTGAGCTTTGCTGAAAACAGCATCTGTCTCTCTTTGGAATCATAGAAATCCAAATGTTTACACGGAGTGCAGCCATGGCCCTGTAGGTCTATCAGACTGTGGTCAGCGTTTGATCCTGTTCCAGTCATATAGACATTTTAACTCTTAAAACTAAGCAAATGCACGACTAGCAACACAAACCGCTCTAGAAAAGTGGGCCAGCTGTAGCGTGGCTTGCTGTCAGACCAGTGTGGTGGTATAAGGGACTGGGGGTGGATGCCTGCAGACAAATTTCAACTACCAGAGGCTATGTGAGCAGGAAAAGAAAACCGATCTCAGTCAGTTCCTTTTCCTGTCTCTCCATAATCTCCTGTCACTCTTTTGCATTCTATGCCTATTTCTCCTCATGTATTTGTCCTCAACTCAAGGTTTTGTCAGCTGTTCCATTTTCTTCTTCTTTCTTTTCTGTGCTCTCTGACACATATTTCAATAGAGCTAACACTGCACTGCATGGCTGTTGACACTGATCAGACAATGTATTTTCAAATATTTGAGCATACTTTTTCACTTCAAGGTCTAGCCTGCATGAGAATAATACAGTATAGTCTCCATATGTGGAGTAACATGTCCATACAACAGCTGGTGAGCATGGCAACTAAATATGCAGCTATTAAAATGTCAGATAGAGGGTCAAAAGGTGAAGGGTGAAACTGTTTTGTTTCTTGTTTCAATACAAAAAGAATTATTAGGGTGCTGACAGCTGGGCTAACCTTGTATTTCATTATATCCCCCTTGATCAAAAAAGCTACAATGCACTCTCCCAATATCTCTCATTGTTCAGATCATTATTTTACTTTAATAAAAAGCAGTTAAATAGGCATTTATGGCAAATGAAATAGCCATAAATGCCTATTAGGAGAGGGTTGTCAATTTCACGAGAAAACTGATACACAGACAGTGCTTTTGTTTTCAGCTTCAGGCCAAAGAAAGCACTTTTCTTATTGCACAAAAATCAACCTGCTGATTTTTTGTTTTATTTCATACACTAAATTCTGCTCAGAGATAACGGGATAAAACAGAAAAAAAGGACCACACTTATTATTAATGTTCATACAGCACTTCACAGATTAATAAAACTTCAATATGGGAGTGCATGAGACTCACCGTCCTGACTGTCAGTTCAGGGGGGTTGTCGTTGATGTCTGTAACAGAGATAAGGGCAGTAGCCGTGTTGGACAGTCCAAAGTTCAGGTTGCCCTCCATGTCGGTGGCCTGGACAATTATGGTGTACTGAGAGACTTTCTGTAATAATAAGAAGAAAAAGACAAACATTCCTCAGTGATCAAATCCTTCTACAAATGGAAACAATGCAACAACAATTCAACAAATAAGTATTTCTCCATCTTACACTGACCACAGTGAGCCACTGAAATGACAGTCCTCCCAGCTCTTATCCATGCATACATAATTGTTTTAAATTAATGTATTTTTTCCCCCCACAGCTGACCAACCACTGGAACAACTGAGGATCTGGAGTCTGTTAGAACACTTTACTTGCTCAATGCCAGATAGTGAGACGCACACATGCACAAACAAAACACACAAAGTTGTAGAGAGGGAGCAATGTGTTGTTAAAAGGCCCATCCATTACTGACTAAAAGTCTTGGCTTTCCGCTGTGAGAATAGAGTTGGATCATCACTCATTTTAATGGTGGTGCTGCCACTTTAAGATGCACCATGGTGCTTTAGATAATACCAGAAGGTGAATGGGCCTTATTTCGTCCAGTTACAGTGAGGTGGCGGGGGGGGGGGGGGGGTCACCCCAGAGTGTACTGCGGTAAATACTGCTAAATCACAGGGCTATGACCAAAAAAAAAAAAAAAAAAGAAAAAACAACAAAACATGAAGCTTTCTTTAGACACAAGTGAATGAAAAAACAAAAAACAGAGAGGCAGCGAGAATGCTGTATATCCACACTGCAATGAGACTGTCCATGGTGCTGAAAGTTCAGACTGTCCCCAGACTCAGCACTGTAAAGAGGTCTCTGTGTGAGTGTGATTCTATCTTGACAGCATATAAGCTTCGCTGCTTTGTGGTTTCTTTCCCTTTTTATTAATCCACTTGGCTCAGGCCTCCATTGTGGCAGGAAGGGACGTCAAGGACAGGACACTGTTCATTTCACATGGCCTGCCGCATTGCTGAAGATCCACGGTGAGTCCTACCGATGGTCTAATGTTCATTTGTTGCTAGGTTACGTTTGCTATAAGTACTGAGTTCACAACTTCCAACAATTTGATGGCCGGTGGCACTTATGACAGAGATTTCTTGAAGGAGCAAGAACAAACTGAGCCAGAGGCCGTGTATCTATAGATAATGTAGTTAAAGATTCCTGCTTAGATAGCAGTTTCTTTACTTTTTAATTTCTTTGACTCATGTGTTTTCCCAGCCCTCCGGTTTATTGTGTGTTCTTTGTTAATGCACACTCTCTGCTTCTTTTGATCTCCTGCTATCTTTTTTGCTGTCTTGGTTGCTCAGTGTTTTTGCCTGTTTTCTTTCTGCCTCCATCTATGCCAGATTCTGACTCTATATCTCTATATCTCCTTCTCTCCCTCCCAGTCTTTTTTTTTTCAATAATAAAGTGTGCAGTTGATTGTTAGATCAGTCAAAGCATTCAGACCAGTTAAAACAGCCAGCTGGAGTCATTTAGCATCTCTCCAAGTCATTATGAAGTGCACAGACATGTTAATCTGCACCAAACCAGGCCTATTAATGAAAACTCAATACTGGCTGCCCTTTATTAGACTCATAATGAAATATCAATACCATCTCCCCTCATACAGAGCTTCAGTAAATAGAGCATCCAATGAATGTGTCTCTCTGCAGACTCATTTAGATCTGGTCGCATACATCAGTCTAGAAATAGCACCAGATGGCTGCAGGAAGTTAATAGGCTCAAGCTTTGATGGACGGCTCTTTCTTGGTCAGGTGAAGAAAAATGCCTGGAGCTGAGCCAGCAGGTGGAGCTCTCAGACAGTAGGGGATGTGGCTGATGCATCCTATCCTGCAAGTTTATATCACTCATCTGAGAGTAGCTGTGAGTTTATAGCCCTGCTAGTGCACACATCCTCATCCGTCCACATCCGCTAACGTTCCAATGAGTGGGAACAGGTGGGATACTCAGACACTTACACACCGTGTGTACACACACACACACACACACACACACACACACACACACACACACACACACACACACACACACACACACACA
>JAVDPK010001007.1:149717-192665 GCA_034780415.1 Cichlasoma orientale | reverse complement strand
CACACACACACACACACACACACACACACACACACACACACACACACACACAGCCAACTGCATTCTGCTGTCCAAAAGTGGCTACCCGAACAAGTCAGTAAAGGGCTCTCTAATGAGTCCTATGGAAGTGCTGAACAGAAAATCTCTCTGTTAGATTAGAGTCCAGCGCTGGCAGGAAGTACAGCGTCTTGTCTCATGACCAACAGCAACAGTCCAGACTCCCTTGCTGGTCTCGAGTGTCACTGACTTAATCTGCAGAAGCTGAAAACCATCAGAGGTCACAGAAACACCTGCACACAGAGCTCCGCCAACAATAACACTCAATCCCTTTTTCCGCAGGGACCAAATTAGGTAGTTTACCATATCAGAGCCTGAGGAAAGGAATGGCCTTAGGCTATCAATGTTAGCTACTCAACATGTCAAGGCGGGCAACCATCAGGACAGGTGGAAAAAGCTGGTTGCTCTTGGGAAGGAAACGCTCCAGTGGGGCTTTTTCAGCAAGAACAAAGGCGGGGAAATCCTGGTCGAACGGGTAAGGCAAGTGGAGAGGACTGCTCTTCTAGCAACACACATGCAGTGATGAATTGTACCTGATCTGAGCGTGCAATTTCACTCAGACATGCTGTAAAGGCACTCTTAAAAAGGGTAAAGAGACGGAGATGAGTAAAGGACTTGTTCTGTAATTGTGTCGTTTGTGGATTGTGTTCCAGCTTGCCGGGCTCCCTGTGGCCACGGTCATTAGCTTGTCACTTACAATCTGTCTCAAATGGGCCAGTACACACCTAAAGCTGTGGAAACGCTTCTTTCTTCCTTTGACTACACTCTCTGTCTACCTCAGTGACCCCTTAGTGTCACTGAACCCCATTACAGTTTCCACTCAGTCCAGCAGACATCAATTAAATTTACACAATTTGATTTGATGCCGTTCGATTCCATTTCATTAGGTTTTAGCTGGGTTCACTTCAGTTTGTTCCAGTTCACTTCTCTTACACATCTATGTTGCCAGTGAAAATCTGAAAAATCTATAGTTACAAGAAGACTTGCAGAAACTCACAGAAATATAGTCTACACAGCCACTCTCTATTTTTACATCTTTCCCCCATCGGTACCAGAAACATGCAGAGGAGTCTGTTTATTCACCATCTTCATCACTTTTCCCTCTCTTCATCACTCGCATGGAGGTCTCTCAGGGTGGTTTTAAGGACAGAAACAGCTCAACGCTGGTTTGAAGGCACAAGCCAGCTGAGACTTACTGTCAAGCAGCACGCAGTGCTCTGAAAGTCGTCTTCATCCCAACATAGCAACATTGACTGAGGTATGTTGGTACACGTGAGATATAAACTCTGAAGCCACTTGATTAGATATGCCTCCACATTTACACAATCAGCACAGAGACACCTACAAGATAAATAAAAGCTGTGAGTCACCGATATAAAAATATAAAAATCTGATGGAATAAAACAGGGAGACTGTTAATTGTCAAGTCAGAATTACAAGGAGATACACAAAATCAATTAAGCAAACAAAAACATGACAAACGTGCTGTTGCTTAACTAATTGACTCCAACATGTTACAAGCATATGAAAATGTCATATTTAATGCTCATTTTGATGTACATCATTTGCATGCGCACATCCTCTGTTTTGATTATTACTTTTTACCGTTTAATGTAGAGGCTTGTCTCCAATCACCTCTTTGTGCACACAGGAGGGCAGCTTGACTTAGGTGTCTTTGTGTGCTGAGGGAGTGCTTGTTTTGTATACCAATACCAAGTGTCAGTATCAAGGCTGGTGGGCCAAATCCAGTTCTGCATATCACTTTAGGTTCTCACTGAGTTTTTGGCTACGTAGTTGCAGCTGGGGTCTGGACAGACACATTGACCCCCAATGAAAAATGTCTGTGAGGCGCATGCTATGCAAGAAAGAATGTAGCCACTCAAAATTTACCTTAAAGAGAAGAAAAACAAGAAAGAAAAAGTCACCACTAGCATCAGGACACATCATGCAGGAAGGGTCAGTGTCTGTAGCACATTTTGTGCAAATCCATCCAACAGAGCTTGAGATATTTCATTACATGAGGGAAAACTCTGAGCTGCTGGCAGTGCCAGAGAAAATGTCAGGGGATCACGAAAGTCAGTTATCCTTGGAGACAATGGATATTAAAAAGACTTCACAACAATCCATCTAGCAGTTGACAAGATATCTCAGTCTGGACCAAAACGGTGTCCTAACAGGCAAACTGAAAAAGGGAGCAACACCCCCCCCCCCCCCAGTCTGTACTGGGTGAGCACCTTTCATCTGAGTCTAGTCTTTCAGATATTAAGAGTGTTTATTAATCTAACAAGAATGGAAGTGAGAATATTGGGACTTCCAATAAATCAGGAAAATCCATGTCCAGTAAAGGCAGAAGCATTCCACTCTACAGGATACTGTTGAAGTCAGCTACATGCAGGAGAAACTGTTTTATAACGCAGGTTTAGCTGAGGATATTATGCACAGGCTTTAAGATATGAGGCCACTGGGCATTTCCGCTCTCAAATCATACTTTCACAGGGCAATTATTACATTCTCTTATAATGTGTTAATATGGGCTGGGGTGCTTCTCAGTCCCTCCAGTCCTCTCTCACCAATTGCAGCCCATCTTGGGTTATATAAAGACTGAGAACCTGCATTTCTATGCCCCTTGGTCACTTTTTCTGTCTGCTTACACCTTGACTTTTTTGGGTAATGTGAGCTATATTGCAAGAACTTAGTTCACAGCTATCTTCTCTTAATGTTCTGCTCGTGTCAGGCGGTCATTAAGTTATTTCTATGTTGACTCCTGCATTAAGAAGCCCTATGAGGAAAAGCTGTTACTCTTTTAAACGGATTTTTTTCCTATAAAGTTAAAGATAAGCTTCTAGAGCTGAGAATAAAAGACTGAACAAACAAACTCCTCATATTCTTCAACATGTTTTAAGTTACTCATCTCTGTTAACAAATGAGACTTATCTCTAATAAAATTATCAAGGACTAATGGACAAGACACAAGAATGGAGAAGACTAGAGAAGCACAAGTGAAACAATTTCTTCTTCTTTTTTATAAGACAAAGGTGACCCAGTTCAACACCAAGTTGGTCCACATAGTGCACATACAGTAATAAAGCAGATACTGAGTGGACATGCTCTTGATTGAATGTTGGCTACAAACTGTTAACATCTACCTACACGCATCAATACTTTTCATTCAGCAACTAACTCACAATCCTCAGATGGCTTCGCTGTCTGGAGCTCTAGTGCAAGAAGGTGAATTAACATAACTCAGCAACTCAGAGGCAATAAAAGCTGCAGGACTATTTAGGATGCCAGCTCTCAGCCTACATCCCCAGTTGGGCTTTGCAGATCCTAATAGAGCCAGGCTGTGGGCACTCATGTCCTTCAGGCAGTCCAGGCGATGTCCTAATCGACGTTGAGACAGTCCAATGTTGAGCTGGCACCTGGCAACTCAGCACCATGCCACACCAGATTGTTCCAACCCAGGGCTCATGGGAGACTGAGACAGCCTGGGGTAATGAAAGGCAACAGCTATGCCTGCCAGAGGAACTGTTGCCACAGAGAGAGGGCGCAAAGGGAGAGCGTCCGTGCCAGCTGTGGCACTCTGACACGGCCCACTCTGCTACCTGCTGCATCTGAGCTGTACTTCATTAGAAGAGTGTTTCTTCAGTCCTTTATGCACAATTATATATATGTGCAAAACTGCTAAAACCTTAAACCCACTGCACAATCACACAAAAAACCATTCGTGCTCTCTGTATTTATATTTAGTTACTTAGCTTATAAGCCTGTGGGCTGGGAGTGTGTGGAGGGTTAGGGGTTGTTGAGAATGAGGAAGAATAATTGGTATACAGCGGTGTCAGAGGTAGATGATACCAGGCTAACCTCCATGTACCCCCTGTTCTCCTCAACACGAGATACCGCTTCACCTCTTAATTAGCACATGAATATTCTAATTAGATACAAGAACGGGGGATGAAGATTTGAGAGAATGTGAAATGGGAGGGATGTGTGCTGCAGAAGCTGTTTATTCACTGCCAGTACAGTAGTATAAATACCTCATGACTTTGCATAACATGTGCCTATACCACACTGGCTGCACAGATCCACTGTAACACCTGGGATCTTAGTCTTCATTTTTGGTGCTCCTCCTTGCTCAGTATGAGCAGTATTGCCTATTTACAACATACGTGTATGCGCACATGTGCCCATGTGCCTGTGCTTGTTTGTGTTGATGACCTTGACAGCAGGTGGGTGAACTCCCAGGTGTGTCCTAGTTTTTGTGGGAGGATCATAGGCAGGTGGGACTGTGCCTGGCTTGATGTGTCCAGATTAATGAGCTTTCCCTCACTCACATCAGCTGCTACTGCTGCAGCCTGGGCCAAGCTGGAAACGGGGACACAGACCTGGCCCGCATTCACTAGACTCATTTATATTGTCCCACAAATGTGCCACGCTATCATGCCATGCCAGCTCCATATAAAATTTGGATAAGGAAGAAGCATTGATGTATTGTCTCTTCTGTTATCAAAACCTGCTTCTGTTCTTGATATTTTAACCATAATTATTCTCTAAATACGCTTGCTGTACTGCTGGTAAAATCCTGTTTTTCATTTCCAACGTATTGCCTGGCCAGGTTTAGCTCTGAGAGGGACCGGTGGGACTTCTCAGAATATAAACATTATGAGACAGACTCACTGGTGCTTTTATATCGACAGTAAAATCAGCCAACTAAGTTATGAGGATGAGATTATCCCCATAATGAAGGCATATGAATTTGAATGTTTTCCCGATTTCAGCGCTGGTATAGGGATAGGTTTGAGCATTTGCATTTGAGACAATGTCTGCAACATGCACAGTCTGATGAAACACTACTGCCCATAGTAACCTGATGTTGGGAAAAACAAAAGCTCACCCTAGGTGACCTTTCTCATTAGCAGAATAAGATGGAGGACAGCGGTTGCGGTTTTGGTGGTGTGTGGGTTGGCAAAGAACTACAGCAACAATAGACATGGCAACAGTGGATGAGGCAAACGAAGGCAATGAAAAGAACACTCCAGCGACCTCGTCAGCAGAGAGGTGCTGGATTTACGTGGCCATTATATCTGCCCTGCTCTGCGTGCTGAGATACTTGCCGGTCAGTTTTATTTACACACAATAAGTATACACACAAATGAGTGAAATTAATGAGGTAATTTTGTGCTTGGTTTGACATTTCTGAAAGGGCAAATGTACCTGATTTTTTTTTTTTATAAAGGCTTCATTACAATTGGCGATTAAATAGGGATTTCTGGAATTTGCAGGTGGAATTATTTATTGGGTCATTTTATACATTCATGTATTCATAAAAAACATATAGAATATATACTGCTCAAAAGAATTAAAGGAACACTTCTTAACATCAAGTATAGCATCAAGTCAATTAAACCTCTGGGATATTGATCTGGTCAGTTAAGTAGCAGAGGGGGTTGTTAATCAGCTTCAGCTGCTTTGGTGTTAATGAAATTAACAACAGGTGCACTAGAGGGGCAACAATGAGACACCCCCAAAACAAAATTGGTTTTACAGGTGGAGGCCACTGACATTTCTTTCCTCCTCATCTTTTATGACTGTTTTTTCACTAGGTTTGCATTTGGCTAGGGTCAGTGTCACGACTGGTAGCATGAGGCGATACCTGGACCCTACAGAGGTTGCACGGATAGTCCAACTCCTTCAGGACGGAACCTCAATATGTGCCATTGCCAGAAGGTTTGCCGTGTCTCCCAGCACAGTCTCAAGAATCTGGAGGAGATTCCAGGAGACAGACAGTTACTCTAGGACAGGGATCCTCAAATCCAGGCCTCGAGGTATGGTGTCCTGCAGGTTTTAGATGTGTCTCTGCTTCAACACACCTGAGTCAAATATAGAAGTCACCAGCATGTTGGATCAGGTCCCTTCTCTAGGAGAGCTGGACAGGACCGTAGAAGGTCCTTAACCCATCAGCAGGACCAGTATTTTCTCCTTTGTGCAAGGAGTCACAGGATGAGCACTGCCAGAGCTACAAAATAATCTCCAGCAGACCACTCGTGTGACTGTCTCAGACCAAACAATCAGAAACAGACTTCATGAGGGTGGCCTGAGAGCCCGACATCCTCTGGTGGGCCCTGTGCTCACTGTTTTGCACAGTGGAGCGTGATTGGTATTTGCAATAGAATACCAGAATTGTCAGGTCCACCACTGGCGCCCTGCGCTTCTCACAGAGAAAAGCAGGTTCACCCTGAGCACATGTTACAGATGTGAAAGGCTCTGGAGAAGCCGCGGAGAAAGTTATGATGGCTGAACAGCTAGCATAGCTAGCATGACCGGTTTGGTGGTGAGTCAGTGATGGTCTGGGGATGCGTATCCATGGAGGGATGCAAAGACCTCTACAGCCTAGGCAACGGCACCCTGCCTGTCATTAGGTATCAGGATGAAGTCCTTGGACCCATTCGTAGATCAGGTACATTGTCCCTCAAACTCCATTACTACCTTGCATGCTTTGATGAAAAAAAAATCATTCTAATATGAACAAATAAATCTTTAGTCCATTTTGATGGTGTTTTGGGTATATATTGAAATATATATATTGATAGAAAGATGGCAGATGCAAGATAACAGCAACCACAACAGCAAAGATAATCCTAAAAAATACTTTTCAACCAATAAAGTCAAATTGATGATGTCATAATCATGTCATCTTTTCATTATAACAACACCAAAGTAATTGTATCGATTTATTATTGTGTATCATTCCCTGAACATTTGGTGGTGATATTAAATGGAAGCCCAGTCTGAATAGGGATAAAGGTTGGGTATGGGATCATATTGCTTTGCAAGAATGCACACAGACAGCTGTGGACAGAGGGGACAGTTACTTCTTCTCACTGTGCTAATTTTTCGTCTGCTTGCTTGTTGTAGTCTACACTTGATGCCCTTGTACTTTAATGGCTGCGTGTCACAACAAAGCGGAGGGCACGAGGACATCTGCACAGAGCACTGCGTGCACACTCTGATGATAAACTTTACATTACATGCAACCTAGTTTACCCTTGTGCCCTCAGAAATGCTGAATGTTTATTAGATTGGTGTAGTAAGTAGTGGCAGTTTCCTCAGTGTCTTCACAAAGCTGCTGAGAGCAACTAAGGGAGAACAGGGAAAAACTGATGTAGCAGGAGGACAGAACACACAGCTGACACTGACCTCTCTGTCCAGGCCGGCTGCCACTGTAACTATGTCTCCAGTCTCGCTGTTGATGGTGAACATGTTGGGGATGGGGCTGTGGGGCGTCTGGGAGAGGATGCGGTAGCGCACCATGCCGTTAGCCGTGGTGGAGTCGTCCGAGTCTGTGGCCGTAACCTGCATCACAGATGAGCCTGTGGAGAGAAAGATTCTGAAATGTAGCTGACGCTGATGCATACGCTCACTGCTTGACTAGAAGAGGTCAAACTGGGAAAAAAATTATGAAAAACAAGCAAGTATACATTCAAAAAAAAAAAAAAAGTGCTTCTCAAGTGCTTTTGTTTGTTAATGATTTTCTTTCTGAAATATCAAAGAGAAGGACGACAAGTGTGGGAAGACTCAGAAGACAACAAAACTTGAAACAAGTCAATCAGACTTTCCAAATTGCTGTGGCACTCTGTTCCTTTCAAACATCTTTTAGAGCGAGCGCTATTACAGAACAGAGTACAAAAACACAAACAAAATCTCTTAAATAAGCTCCTATTTTAAAGCTGTGCTGTTTGGTCGTCTATATATTTCAAACTAGCGGGGCAAAGTTTCCACCTCTGTAGAGTCCATTTAGTAATGAGCACCGGGTCGTCTGATGCTTCCACCATCCATTATTTCAGCCTTCAGCGGCATTGTCGCTGCCCTTAATGCTTCAGTACACTCTCCCTATTTGTCTTAGAATCACAGATAAACACTGCCATTTAAGCCAGACAGCACAGAGATAGAGAGGCAGAGGGAGTGTTCACGAGTATGTGTATAAGAGAAGAATGTATATACCCACATTTCCTTCCAGGCACATGCATGCATTAGTATGCATGTGCATGTTCGTGTCCGCACAGCATGTATCAGGGTGAGAGGCCCTGTGTCCCTGCATCTTCCCCGAGCAGAATTATTGATTTACATGAGTTTGTCAGCTGGGCTCACAAATGTGACCAGGCAATTTGGAACACTTGGTGCTGGAAAGAGGAGAGATCACCTCGCCTCCCTCTCAGGGTTCTGTGAAAATGTCACTTTCCATCAGGCAGCCATTTACAGGCTGCTGCTGTTGCTGCTGCTGCTGCTGCTGCTGCCGCTGAGAGAGGAAAGACTGTCAGCTTGCAAGAGGAGGAAAGCAGAGAGAAGAGATGGCTCAAACACAAACATGCTTAAATGAGAAGACTGCCTAAGTAGTGGAAAACTCAAATTCAGGAGGACAAGGACACAAGAGTCGAAGCATTAGGAGAAACGAAGGCAGAAGGTAGCGATGCATTTGGCATACTGCACACGTTCTAATTTATTGCCTTAATGATCATTTCGATGAAATTTATGATGGTTTTAAAAATATGCCCCTGCTTTCATGTAAGGGGAACTGATGCTAACCTCAGTGGGTACGATGGTGGGTGGTTGGTGCCACGCTGAGCAGACACTTAATCAGAAATGTTCAATTATCATATCAAAAACAACTCAGACTGCTCACGGAAAACATGTTGTGTACGTTTTAAAGTGGAAGTAGAAAAGTCAAACTTTACTCCTACACTTTCCAAATCATAAAATTCAATGTTTCAACTGAAGCCGGGAAGCCGCTACATTCGTGGCAGATTCAGCGGTCTCCTGAGGGTCTGAGCCTTTACAGGTGTCTCCATTCCTGTAATTGGGTCTAGATGGCACCATCATTCCTGTGACACCCTGCATGGACAGGATAATTGTAGCCCCAATTTCTATTTCAAACTTCATTAATTTTCAAAGCAGGATTTGTCACGTCGAACAGCAAGGAAAAGGAGAGAGTCCACGGAAAGAGAAAACAATTAGTCACATTCCACTGAGGGGCATCAGGATATAATCAACTTCTCCGGCCCTCTACACAAGAACAGGACAAGATGAATCGCATGTTCATAATCTACCTTTCATTCGGTGATATGACGATTGCTCGCTTTCAGATCCAAAAGAGGGAAGGCTATGGCTGAAAGGGTTAAACTCTGAGCCTGCTTAATTCCTATTTAATTTGAACACTAATACCAAATCCTAATTGCCTTTCTGCTAAAATCACTGGACCTAAAAATTTGGTAGCAGGCGTGCACATTGTTGGCCATTCTGATCACGTGACTAGAGATCACCGATGAGGTCTATCTGCTGCCTAAACATTAATCAGCTGGAGTCAACATCTGCCTCCCAATTAGAGAGAAGACGGAGTAAAAGAAAGAGGAGGATGGATGTAGACAGAAATAACAGGATCGGCAAGGCAGACACAAAGACAGGTAGGAGGGGAGGGAAGTGCAAGGCAGAAAAAGAAATCAAAGAAATCAAAGATAAGCATAGTGGTGAGAGAGTTTGTAAAGACCACTAAAAGAAAAAATACAAGGGGAAGTCAGGGAGCGAGAGGGCAGGGGATGGACGATACAAGAGGATAATAATTCTAATCAGTGAAGGGAAGATAGAGGTTTCCTTTCAGCAGGAAAGAGCGGCCGCGGTACAGTAGATAGAGAGCCAGAAGGACAAATAGAGGTTGAGAGGTAAGGGAGGTAAGAGAGAACATTGAAACCTGGTGAATCTTGGCAAAAGTGATGAGGGGGGCTGGGAGTTTTCGCACAAGAGCCTCTAATGGTGTCCACTACACTTTGAGGAGATGGGGATACGGTCCAACCATTTGAACCATTCAAAAACATTTTCTTTGTCGCAGCACATCAGCCATGTCTGCAGATCTATTCCTGTCTTCTTTTATCCAGGACCACAGAGGCAGAAGCCCGTGCTCATGTGAAGGACAGACAGCAAAGCCTGCTCATTATGCAGGCAAGCAAGAGAATAGCTAAGTGGAGGGAAGTTATTTCAGGCGTCCAGGGATCCAGTTGCAAAAACTGTCGGATTCATACTCTGAATACACATCGGTAAGATGACTGTCAGCGAGGGTACTTTTAAAGCTTGGATAGGTCCAAAAGTATCCTGGCTGAATCATCTGTACTAATAACAGCTGCATTAGCCGGCTCTCAAGGGGAGCACTACACTGATTTTACACATGGAGATCAGTTAACCTGTCATTGTGAGAACTACTTAACCCATAAAAGAACAGCTGCATATTTTTTCTCTCTAGGAGAGCAAGAGCATGTCATTGGGTTTATATTAGTTAGGACTCTTAGCAAGTGGGAACTGTAGGATCCTGTTCCACCTCACGCTGCTGATTAAGGTTTTGTTTTAATGTGTTATTATTTGTTTCCACTTGCCATATCCTAGCACCACATGTTTCCTGCTTGCGTTTCCCTGTTAGTCCCACCCGTGTCACTCTTCACTCACAGTGTATTTAGGCTGTGAACCAGAAATTGTTTTCTCTCCATCACCGCGAAGGATGCTGCGAGTCTTTAAATGCATCTCAATGAGTCGACGAGCGAGACTGCGAGCCAAAACGAGCTCCTGCAGAACAGGAGGACACTGCTTATGTGTAAAAATGTGACACACCTCCACACAAGACCAGAGACTGCACAGTACATAGGTGACAGTTTATTTTCACCTTTTTCTTACTTTGTAGTGTTGCGTATAAAGATAGACAGATAATAGATGAATCTCACACTTTATGAAACACAGGCACATTTTAATGAGCAAAGATTGCATTATTGCATTTTATAGGCCTGTAGCAGAACGAGCTCTATATACCAGTCACAGGCGAACTGTGCAGCATGACATTAACTGATGTCACTTAAAACTGGCACTATGGAAACAAGAATTTCTCATTTGGCAGCTTTATCACTTCTCTTTGCATCTCTTTCTTACACCTCGCTCTCTCATCCTTGCTGGGATTAGCTAACATGTGTGGAAGAGATGCAAGCGAATAAAGCGAGGAGATATGTTAGCTTACTGAAAAGCACCCTTTACATTCCCCTCTCCCCGTGCCAGCGCGTCTCAGTACCTTCGTGTCAAGTGTTTCTCTCCTTGTGTTCTCCAGGAGGTAATTTGACCTAGTTCCTAGTGTTTTTGACTCTTCGTTTTCCCTTTGTGTGTGTGTGTGTGTGTGTGTGTGTGTGTGTGTGTGTGTGTGTGTGTGTGTGTGTGTGTGTGTGTGTGTGTGTTACAGTCGCTTTTTTTTTTTTTGGCACTAGTGTAACCAGCTCTTTTTGAGATTGATCCATTCTGGTTAAAAGGTCAAGTGGTCTTTGACAAATCATTATTAGGACCGTTACTCACACATCATCCATCTTTGCAAAGTGTAATACATTCCATTAGAAGTCAAAATGAACGGTGGTGTAATTTTAAGGTAGAAAAAAAATGTTATGACTCTGAAAGCTTCTTATTCACTGCAAACACACGTGGGTAACAGCAGAGTGTTGTCAGACAGGTCGATCAAAATACAGTTGAGATTTTGACTTCAAAGAGAAAAGACAAACATTATGTCTAAGAATCTGCTTAAGGCTCAGGGGCATCAGGCTATTTGAAGCTACCGGCCATCCCATCTGGCTGGAAAACACAATGTGTCAGAAAAGCAACTGAAAACTGACAGTTACAATATTATAAAAGAGCACCAAGGAAATTCTATGTTTTAGAAGACTGTTTATTGGTCTGTCTGAGGGGCTGAAACATGTTTCTGGTATTCATCTATAAAATTATTCCGTAAGCAAATTCTTTTACCTGAACTAGCTCATGTCTGAAGTCAGCGCTGAATCTCTACTACACATTTCTTCCCTGTAAGAACAAACTGTTAAAAAAAAATACTATGTGACACAAACGGTCCTTTGTTGAGGTGGATGTGCTAACCGCTAAACCTCTGTGCTGAAAAAAATTCACGTGACCCTGCTGTGTTCTCTGGAGTGGCACTATAACCACCGTCTGCCAGTAGGGACCACAGTGTGATACACAGCCAAAATTGACTGAAACATCCCTGAGCTCCAGCACCTCTATTTACCTCCATCACTCCATCTCCCTGCTCCTATGCTAATTCCTAATTACCCCCACCAGGCTCAACAGAGAAAGAAATTCTCTTAAATCTCTCTGCAACTGTTAGGAGAGAGAGAGAGAGAGAGAGAGAGAGAGAGAGAGAGAGAGAGACAACATGCAGTCCCCCGGTCCCCCCCTTGGGAGGGTAAATCGACTGTGAGAGAAGGCACTCTGCTGCTGGTTTTTGATCTTGCGCTCTCATTTCAGTAGGCCTTTTTGAGAAAGAGGTCCATAAAAGGGAACAACTTGCTGTCAGAGTCAGGGAGAAGGGGGAGGGAAGCAGAAGGAAAGAACATCACAGCGCAGATGTTCTGAGTACGTTGCAACCTCAGAACACAAGAGCTTTCTGAAGAAGTCACGCCATCACGACACATCTTTATCTGAGGCCACTTTACACGATGTAAGGACTGTCTCATGTCGCAGTCTCAGAGATTTTCTGGAGTGTAAAACAATTGTATTGACCTTTATATATATATATATATATATATATATATACACACTGCATGAATAGATGAATAGTAGGTTCACCAAGTTTTACTGGTGCCCTCAGTTTCAGATTGAATTCTATTTATTCTTTCCTGACGTGCACTGTATGTGATGTACTGCAGAGGTGCCCTTGATTATCTGCACAAATGAGCTCTATTCATCACAGGTTTGTTGAGGCTGAACAGGATCCTGGTGGCAGAAAGTGTCAGTTGTAGGGATTTCAAGCTGGTCCTGCATGGGGGTGTGATCAGATCTCTACCCAAGTAACATCTGGTGATGGTGATAAGGGTGGTTCCCTGTAGGTCTTCCTTCTTTGATGGCTTTCACACAGTGCTGGATATAAAGGTGTGTTGTAATGCTTCAGAGAACCTCTGATATCTGAATCGGTCGATACTGAGAGTGACACACCTGTCGCCTAATGCATTCAGGTGAGGTCTTCGCTTTTTAGGGGTGGAGTCACAAAGCTTTTTGATTGCACCTCGTGTATATAGTATTTAACATCAGAACTGCCTCATGAACTTTTTATTATGCATGCATACATACATACATACATGTGAACATACAACTCTAAATAGTTTAATTTAAATAGTTTAGAGAATTTTGATTTATTCCCAGTTGTTATGTGGCCAAAACATTCTAAACCTCAGGTATGGAGTCTTTATGATGATACAAGGACACTCTCTTAACCTGTTATTAACATAAAGACTCAGGTTACATCATTCAAAAGCTTTTGAATCCCTTCTTTCTTTCTTTGCGTGGAAACACTGTTTTGAAAAATGAACATGGCTACATCTGTACCTGTGGAAAACTGTGTTAAGGTTCTTTTAATGTTTTTTAAATCTGCTGTGTGCACTGGGAGACAGAGATCTGAGGCACACTGAGAGATACTGTGTATAGCAGCATTGCTGCCCAGAGCAGCACCTGTCAGCTGCTATGCTGTGACAGGTTTCACTCCACCTGTTGCCAGCATGGAAAGATAGCATGTCACTTGGGGCAACACCTGAGAGGTTTCATGGTCTTTCTAATCAACAGAATAATCCGAGTCACATGCCAACACGGGGTTGCACACTGAAGATCTCGTGAGGCTCAGCAGCGATCTGGTGGCTTTTTTTTTGTCAATCACTGAAAATGTTAATTTACATCAAAGTGCTCCACAATGTTTCAGAGAAAATACCTGTTATAATGCACAACTAATGAAGAGATGTCAAACAGCTGAGGCATTCCCTTGGATAGGAACAGGTGAGGGAAAAAAAAGAGGTGAAAAATCCAGTGTAAATCAACAATAAGCTACCACTTAACTCAAAGTGCCCTCTATTTGTATTTGAGATTTAACTCCTTTCCAGTGTGCAAAGAAGAAACTAAAAGATTTTTAGTCAAATTCAGGATTCATATTTCAAAAGTGCCTCATCTTTACTGAACATCTCCCTGTCTGCCAGGTTCACTAATTAGAAATAGTGGGTATAAATACTAACTTCAGCAAAGCTCTGCAGCACTTAACTCGAGTTCTAGACTGGGCCTATTAATAGGGAATGAAAGATTTAACTGTCTGGGGATATATTAAACGCTTAAATGGGCCAGAAAAGTATAAAAGTATATCCTGAGCCTGCACTGAAGATAAATCGCAGTCATTGTTGTTTTTCTTCAACTAAAACAGGCAATTAGACCCACATGCATTCTACTTTTTTTTTCTAATTGAAATTCATCAATTCAAACCAATGACTGAACAAAAGAAGACAAAAGAGGCTGTGCTCCCCCCACACGAAATACGCTTTCTTAACACAGCCATCTTGACACCTAAAAATGTGCGCTCAGCAAACAAGTGTCACTTGGCAGTGATTGCTTAATGAAGGGCAGAGCAATTATATTGTACACAGTGTAATGTGTTTGTCGTTAATTGGTATCACAGATTTCACCCGGCTTAATACAATATTGAATTCAAACACTTTTGTCGTTGCATTCTTTCATGTGAAACTACACAGAGAGTATCAGAGTGAAAAACAAAGAAAGTAGCTTTTGGAATGTCTGGTTACCCTCGCTAATTAGGAGCTCTGTATATAGACCCACGCTCCACTGAGGAGTAACCAGTGTTCACACGCGCGCGCACGCACGCAGTCCAACACATACACATGCACAACATGCGTTCCTATATTGTTTACAAATCCCCCAGAGATTAAACTTGCAGCAGAACAATATCTGAACGCTGTGAAGACAAACATGGGTCCTCAGGGTCTGATTGTTAGAACAAGAGTTCTTCCAGTCGAGACATTGTACATTCTGCTCTTGTCTCTGGCTTCGCACTGACCGCAACTCTGTTCCCCGATTCTGAGAGAAGCTCTACATCTCTCCATGCTCTGCAGACTCTGATAATGATGCATCCAGCCAAGCTACTGTAATACAAATATCTCACCAGCGTGCCTTTTGTCTAAGCCAATAGGAAAAGCTAAGAGTCACAATGAAACATTAATGTTTTTGATCTTATAACTGTAAAAAGGACCCTTAAACAGCATTAAAGTAATTAAAAAATGTTCTTCTTGCAAGTCTTACTAATAATTAATGTAAATATGGCTACAGTCCAGCTTCCAATGAGCCGCTACATTAGTTATCTTGCAAAGAGTGCAGTATGAGGACACAAAGTGCCGTGGAGTTGTGATTTTCCATGCAGTGATTGAGATTGCTGTATTAAGTGGGCATTAAGTAATTACAGGCGTGTATTCACAGGTATTTTATAGCTTTCAATATGACTCAGACCATTAGACCTGAATACAGGGTGCACAAAGGCCCTCTATACCAAAAGGCACTAGCCCTTCCAGTTCAGTTCTGCTAAAGCCACAGTGTTAGCAGTACTGCTAAGCTTGTACTGTAGGCACTGTAGACACTCCTCATAAAAGCAGACTGCATGTAAATATGGCCATCATCCAGTAGGGCTGTGCCATACAGTATCATTATCAGTAACACCAGTATTAGTGGTACACAGTGATAATCATGAACTCGACCTGAAATGCAACATTCCAGGTAGAAATCATTTTTCAGTTTTAAGTTTTAATATGTAACAATACTGTGCAGGCTCCCGGTGAGTTACAAGGTTAAATTACTATTAGTTATTATTATTGTTAATGAGTTAAGTAGTTTTGTTAAAGCTTTACTTAAAATTTCTGGGGAAAACAGCACCACGGTTACTTTTGTGCGTACATTTGACTCATGCTGTGTCACTATTATTGCACTATGATGCTGCTGCTGCTGATGGCACTTTGCAGCAATAGATTCACACTGTGTATTAGGCAGTCTATCATCAAAGCTGCAGTCAATGATGAAATGTTGTTCAGTACTTTCTTCTATCGCGTCATAAATATCATTATTGTAAACATCCTTGAAATAGATGCAATTCTGAGGTTATATCACCCACCCGTACCATTCAGGCACTGTGAGTGTTGCAGTGCTCGGATTGGAAGAGCAGGTTTGACCATTTGCATTTGTGATGCTCACTGGATCTTCTCCACTGTGTCAAGCAATGACCCTTTAAAAAACAACCTCACAGGTCGTTTTTGCAGACACGTTTTATGACCAATGCCTACATTTTAAAACACAGTTAAGTAATCTCTAGCAGTCAAACGTGAAAGGGCGCGTGAATAACGTGCTTCACCTGCAAATACGTAAATATGGATTTACTCAGATTTCTGAAAAGTCTATGGGGACTAAATGCATTAGATGCCACAGAAAAAGCTTAAACATTAAACAAACTAGAGTGGTTCTTATGTAGAATGTTTTTACTATACTTGAGGGCTGTACAAAGGGCTTTGTACAACATGCCTTATTCACACCCATTTGTACAAGCATGTCAGTATTTTGCCCAAGGATACACGTAAATAGCTGAAGCCAAAACTATCCGTGTCACACTATGTCTTTGCGTTCAAATTTGTCTGAGGTATGATTTAGAGAAGAAAGAGTTCAAAGCGTCCTGTTATAAACTATGGTATCATAGTCTCTGCTGCAGTCACCTGCTGACCTTACTGAGATCAAGCTACAATAATTATCTTCTCTCTTTCAACTAACAAAAGTCTCTCTCTCCGTGCCACATTTTTAACTCTCCGTCCAAGATTTTTAAGCTTTGAATTACAGTATAGAAATCAGGTTGCTTGAAAGAACTAAGAAAAAGTGTCAAGAAAAAACATGTTGGTGTTTTAGACTACTGTGCAAAAGTCTTGATCCACCCATGATTTCTTTATACTTTGCAAGGAAAATAGAAAATAGGAGCAACGATTCATTGAAATATGTACAAACATACATGCTAATAAAGTATGAGCACCTTTATTCGGTACAGGACTCTTCAGGAATATTTCTCCAGGCTTCTTGAAGGACATTCAAAGCTCTTCTTTGGATGTTTGCTAGCTTTTACTGTGTTCTCTGTCAAGATGATCCCACACTGCTTCAATAGTTTTGAGGTCTGGGCCCTGGAAGGCCAATCCATGACTGATAGTGTTCCAATGTGTGTGTGTGTGTTGTTTTTATTCAGGTATGCTTTTACTGGCAGTGTGTTTGGGCTCATTGTCATGCTGAAAAATGAAGCTGTACCTTTCTGTGTTCACAAGTCCATCAAATTTGACAAGATCCCCAACTTCACTGTCTGAAATGCAGCCCCAAACCATCACAGAGCCTGCATATTAATGATGATTTGAACCAAAAATTTCATATTTGGATCTATCACTCCATAAGACCTGTTGTTACTGATTTTTTTTGTCTAGTTCTTGTGTAATCTGGCATACCTCAGCCTTTTCTCCCTGTTTTCCTTCCTTGGCAGCCACCCATCAATTGAGACCATTTCTGATGAGGCTTCAGTGAAGAGAAAATGATCAACCGAAGGGCCAGGTCCAGATGGATTCTTTTGCTATTTCTTGAGGACATTCAGATACTGTTCATCTGCTTCAGATAGTTTTTAGGCCTGCCACTTCTTCTTTTGTCCTCCACTTGACTAGTTTCTTCAGTTTTTTAAGGCTAGACTGCACACCATGCTCAGGTATCCCAAGTTTTTAGCTATTGGCTCTTTGGAAATCACTTTGTTGTGCAAAAAGAGTACTTTATGTCAAACTGTGTTATCTTTGGCATACCTCAATCTATTTTTTCATATATTCAGCTAAAGAAATTGGAACCAAATCATCAGGCACAAGAGAAAATCTGGAGAACTGTTGCCAAAGACCACTTTTGAAATGACACGGCTCCTTAGAAGCAAAATGGAAAGAAATTAACGGTGGTTTAAGACTTTTTCACAGTATTGTACATTGTGGTTGGATTACAATTTTCACATTAGCCTATACTTAGATTTGTGATGTCATCACAAGTAGAAAGAACTCTTACCTGGTTTGGATCCTTCCGCCACAGAGCCGTTATACACCTGGTTTTGAAATTCAGGTCTGTTGTCATTCATGTCGATCACATAGATATACAGATCGATCGGATTCTCCACCTGGTTCCCATTCATGTCGACTGCATGTGCACGCAGCTATATATAGGCACAAACAAAAGAAAGACGATATCATCAGCATTCAGTGCCGCATTTGAGGCTGGATGAATGTCCCATATGTAGTTCAACTAAGTCTGATCACGGGGCATTGGCTTGATTTATATGAAACTCTGCAGAAAGGAAACAAAACTCAGTAAAGCAGCTATCACGATTTTGTTAATTGGCAACTTCATTTAATCTGCAAATATTCTGTTTCTTGTCTGCCAACAGGGCATGAGTATCCTGTTGGCATCTTGGCATGGACCACAACAGCACAGACAGGGGCAAAGCAGTGAAATGTTCCAAACACACAAACAACACCTATTTTGTTGTTAGCACAGCCAGAGGCCTGAAAAATATCAGAGAGGTGTTGCCGCTCAAGCTGTGGTTTCTTTTTGTTCAGGGAGAATGTTTGTCTCAGTTTGTTTTGACAAAGCCATCCATTTGGATGGATGTCTCCGTCTGATGAGCTGTTCCTTGACAATTCACAGTGTGAGAAGAGAGACAGAAGAGAGGGAACGAAAGAAGGGGGGAAAAGCGGTGCAGGAAAAAGGCAAATGAGATGGGATGGAGAGGAGAAGAGTGAATCAGTCCTGTGGAAGTAAATGAGAGATGAAAATACAAAGAGGCAGTGCGGAGGTGTGGGGGTTTGAACAGGGAAGACTGACAAAAGCAATCATCATCTGCAGTGGGATGGCTTAATCTCCACCACTGCTCTTACACACTCTCTTCTCCCCACCAATCCCCTCTAATGATATCTAATATAACGCAAAGCTTTGTAATAGCCCTGGAACCAAACTGGTGCTGTTCACCATGACTTACATTACTCTCATTCAATTGCCTAAACATTCACATCCTCTGCAGAAATGTTATTCAATCACAGCTTGGCTTGTTAAATGGAGAAGGGCTCTCATTCTGGCTAAAACCGACACGCTGGCAGCAAAATATTTTGTCTGCACAAAGTCGAGGAGGGTCTTCCTGTCAGCCTATTTACAGGAAGTCACGATGCATTGTGGGGTGACATGAAAGATTGAATGGCGGCACCTGTCTTTGCCAAAACACAACCAATCATGTCGGCTTTTGTGCCTGTCTGTCAAGGATTCATCAAACCGTGGCCGAGCTGCTCGAGCATTCGCACATGCATCACCAATTCAACCAACACCAATTCAGACACATGTTTACACACATTAACACGGACACTGACAAGCAGAATGACTACACACTGGGGAGGCACGCACAGCCAATCAAAAGAGCCCTCTTTAGCCACTTAATGATCCTCAAGATGCTAGTTTTCCATTGGCTGAAGCACAGCAAACAAACATGGAGAGGAGACCCAACAAACAAACAAGCCCAATCTGTTTTCTCAGCTGTGAACACTGCACAGTGAGGAAGTGTGACTGTGATATGTGTGACTGCCTCGGTGCACTGGTGTGTACGTGCGACTGCTGTGTATTTTTGTCTTTGTGTCAAACTGTGTTTTCGTTTGCGTACGTTTTTTTTCCTTTCTGCTTGTGGATTTGTGCGTGTATATTCCTGCACATTTTCTTTTAGTTCTATATGTGTATGCATTTGTATATTCACATTTCTGTGTGCATCCTCCTGTGTATGTTCTCGGGAGTCTGTTTATGTGTCTCTCCGTTTGTGTGCGCAACGGAGGGATTGGAAAAGTGATCAGAGGGCCCGGAGGAGGGTGTGCTGTGCAAACTGCAAATATATATGCAACATCAGTATTCTGCAGGGTAAGCTTTAGGATGACTGGACCAACCACAGAGGAGAAATACAGTTTGTATTTGCACCATTGGCTCCCTTATAGTATGACTATACTTGCATGGTACTTCAAGTGTAACATTTTTCTATTTTTCCTGCTAAGATTCTGATGCTAAAACTACAGTACATTTCCACCTATATATAACAAAAGGTATTTTTAAACAAAAGCTGCTGGAAGCATATCTCTCATGTGCAGTTGTCAAGGAATTTGAGGGGTTAGCGAGTCCAGATACATGCTACTTTAGATTGCTGTGAGAAAGTGTTCACTACCTTCCTGATTCTTAGTTTTTTGTATATTTGTCACGTGTTTCAGATCATCATACAGATTTTAATTAGTCAAAGATAACCTGATTAAATACAAAATGACATAATTGACATCCATCAGTCTGAAGCTCAAGCTCACTTGGGTTAAGCAGCAGGACAATGACCCTAAACACACCAGGAAGTCCACTCCTGAATGACGTGAAACAAACAAAATGATGGTTTTGGAGCGGCCTAGTCAAAGTCTGGACTTAAATCCAATTGAGATGCTTTGACATGACCTTAAACAGGCCATTCATGCTGGAAAACCCTCCAATGTGACGGAATTGAATCAAGTCTGCAAAGACGAGTGGGCCAAAATTCCTCCACAGTGATGGAAAAGACTCATTGCCAGTTATCGTAAATGCTTGATTGCAGTTCCTGCTGCCAAGGATGGCACAACCAGTTATTAAGTTTAGGGCGCAATTACTTTTTCACATACAGCCAAGTAGGTTTGGATAACATTCTTCCCTTAATAAATGAAGTCATCATTTAAAAACGGCATTTTGCATTTACTCAGGTTATCTTTGTTTAGTATTAAAATTTGTTTGATGATCTAAAACACGTAAGTGTGACAAATAAGCAAAAAGCTAAGAAATCAGGAAGGGGGCAAAGATTTTTTCACAGCACTTACCAGTCACTTCAGTGCCAAGGCACTAGGGGGGGTCTCACTCATTCCTGTATTTCCTTGCCTTCATACATTTCATGTAATACAGTACTGTCAAAAATACTTCAAACACTCCTCATTTATTTATATTTTGCTTCCAAGAAGCCACACACACACAATGGAATACTGTCTTGGAATGACCTCAACATTATTGAGGCAGTGTTGGATCATCTTGACCAAGAACAGAACAAAATGCAGCAACATCCAAAGAAGATCTTTGAATGTCCTTCAAGAAACCTGGAGAACTATTCCTGAACACTACTTAACCCTTTAACAATAGGCGACTGTTGCGGATACAACTGTTATCGGCCCTTACTTGGCATGAACAGCTGGTTAACGCCGAGCGTATTACCGCTCAGACGTCTGATCAAACGCACATTGAATTACTGTAATTACGTGACTGTTTTTCCCGAAAAAAAAAATTCAAATGGTTTCTGAAAGCTGAGAAATTGCACTTCACACCCAACATAGGGTTATTACGGTAATTGCTGTCGGAAGTCTGCAAATGTCGGCACTCTGAAATTGCGGGCCCGTTTAGGGTTAAAGAAATTACAAGAAAGCTGCCTAAGATGCTGTTTAAAAAAAAAATCAAGGTAGTCACACTAAATATTGACTTTCTCTGCTTTTGCCTTATATACCACATTTTCACGGATGTTCGCACATTCCAATAAATCACTGCTCCTATTTCACATTTTTCTAGCAAAATACAAATGAATGAAGTGTAGCTCAAGACTTTTGCACAGTACTGTATGTACACATTTCTTGTTCTTGTGTGGCTAAAAATACTGTTACGTTTTAGCTAGCAACAGGCCGCCATGATCAAGACTCCTGTAGTGATTAATGACTTCTGGCCAGTGCTCATGTTGAGAGTTAATTGGTAATTAACTTGCAACACTCATGCCTCATTCCAATATACCAGGCATGCGTGCAGCATCAAAAACTTAGATCGCCATCTTTTAACATTAATACTGAGAACAAATACTTTTTTTCGCTCTAAAAGAAATAAACAGTAGGCTGTTCAAAGGTGATTTATTTTTCAAGCCAGCTAAACCAAATTCACTGCATTAACTTAAAATTAAGTAGGAGAACTCGTTTAATCAGACACAGAATATTACGCACATAGATGCTTCCTCCATAAACTCACATGAACATGAAGGTCAAGACACTGTCATAAGTTTCTTTATCTCACATGTAGCACAGAACAGATCATCGAGGCAAGACTGTTCTCACTACTAGAAATACTCAGTTTGGATTTGATCAGCATGCAGCACGAGTAGAGCTTGCAGGAGGCAGGACACAAAACAACTACTCAATTGCTGTAAATTTACCGGACTATTACCTACGCTATGCCCATATTGGCAAAGTCTACACAGAGACTTAATACTAGGGAGCTGGCAAAGCATTTGCTCGACTCTATTGGACCTTTGTGTGCTCACATGATGCTTAGTCAGGAAATATCTAGAAATGTTTGGGGCTGCACCGCACTGTGATAAAATGACTTCCATTAGCTGCATTCCCGGATTTAAGTACAGCTCGCTCACAATAAAAGAGATTTATAACTCACCATCTTAATTATAGTTTGACTTGAGTTTCCAATGAGTTTGTGTTTTGTAGGTTAAAACAAACCAGCTTAGAAAATAAAGTCTGATGAATCTGACCAGCAGTTGGTCAAAGTTTAAGCTTATTTGTCGTCATATCTTATTATCTATTAGAAAAAAATAGTAAAAAGAGATTGTCCAGCACCTTAACTTAACTCCAAATACATGCAAAACTAGTGTCACTGCCATTAGTTTGTTTTTAAAGCCATTTGGTACATTTTAACATGCAAACATAATCAACTTTCATAGTTTTTTATCATTACTATCAATCCTAGCACAACATGAACATGTTAGCATTGCCACTGTAAGCCTCGCAGAGCTGTTAATGTAGCTGGACTGTTATACATCAATGTAAATAATAATGCCGTTTTAAAATCATAATGATTCAAAAAGATCACTTATATTTGCAGCCAGTTGTATACAGTGTTCCAGCTGAGCGTGACTGGGTCTATAACCCTCCCTGTACACTTAAGTACATGCATTCATGCAACAAAAGATGAAACCTCCCCCCCCACATGTTTGGAATTTTCTTGCAATTCTCCTTGTGCCCTGCTGCCTCACAGTAGGTCTGTCTTACAAAACTGAAGCTCAGGCTAACACCCACTCTCCTCACCTCACAGATCACTTCCCCCTGGTGCTAGTCTGTCAAAAACAGCAGCCTTGTCTCTCTTTTCTCTTGAACCCAAAACTAACAAGCAAAGTTTAGCCTATGAGGGCACACACCAGTGCTGGGAACTTCCTATCAAGTTAAAAGAAAGAAAGTCATGGACTAAATTTCCCGTGGGTCGAACGCTGGCTACATTCTCCTGCAGTAAATCATACATCACATCACAAGCAGCATGGGTCCATGGTGTCTAAATAGGAGGTTCATTCAACTTGAAGTGCTCTCAACCATACATGCTGTTTTCACTACAGGCTGTGTCAAATAAGAACTGTTTACTGAGAAGCTGTCTTTTCCCAGGGACCAATAACCTGCCTGCTTTATTGATCCCAATTTGCTGGTTGAGCGTACGAGCAGGTATGGAGAGACAACAATCACACACACACACATACAGCATTGGCCAGAGCCTGAATGCAGCAAGAAAGAAAACAAGAGGATCATCTGCAAGAGAAAAGCAAGACAAACTAATCAAGAAGACAATCTCATAGAGCTTTGTGTAATTTCTCAATGCACTTACAGTCTGTGCGTGTGTGTATGCATTCGAGTTTGTACTGGTTGCATACTGCTGAGTGTGCGCAAATGCGCACACCCCTCTCCCCTTTTTCCTTCCTCCAAAGACAGCAGCATGCTTTTGAATTAGCTCTATCAGCGGCTCAGCCATCCATCATGCTGACAGGCACGCAGGAGTTGTGACTGTGACACACGCGTTCACCTCAAGTGGAGGTGTTAGTCTTTGCTGATATAAATTGAAACCTGTAATGTGGGTATATGAACCAATGGCCTAGCGTTAACACAAGCCTCATGTGGTCCTGCATATTTAATTCACACATACGCAAAGCTGTTTAACCTGAGGTTCCAGAGAGACCAGTTGTGAACTCAATCCTCCAGTTTCTTGTGTGCCTGTGTGTGTGTGTGGTGGAGAATCACTAGGCCACATGCAGGATAACTATACAGCTGTCAGCCTGCCCCAATAAGCAGCACAGCTGCTCAGAGTCCATGAGGTGAGTGTCCAACAATGTGTGGGCTTGAAGTGCAAAAAGGAAAAGTGGGAAACAAGCAGAAAGTAAGAGAAGTAGAAAGAAGAAGACCTGGGCCCACTAACGGCATGAGCACATGAGCTATCAATCAGCATGCCAGACACATAAACACACACATGCAAACCTGCACGTGCTTGTTAGCTCTGATGGTACGAACGTGGGCAACAGTTTACCTGCACATCCCTTTGCTTTTCTCTATTCAAATCATCCCACTCTGCCCTGTGCAGCTAAACCTCAATCCATATGGCAGATTACGCGGCAGCGGGTTTTGTCAAACAATTCTTTATTTCATATCCGACTTTAGCATCAATTAATGCCTGGAGCGGCTGATGTGAAGGTACTGTACAACAGAGCAGTGATTGCTCTGAATGCGCTCTGACTTGTTAAAATGAAAGGTAGATGGGGAAGAGATAGGCTAGGGCACATTTCCTCTGGGATAATTGGGAGATAATGAGACAGACATAACTGGAGCTAGAAAGGAAAAAAAAAAGAGACAAGACATTTCTTTCTTACATGGAAGGAGGCTCTTTCCTCTCTGTCCAGGGGTTGTGTGACAAACATGTTGCCGCTGATGGGATCTATGTTGTAGATACCACTCGGGGGCTGATCAGCGCCTGCTCCGGTGATGCTGTAGCGGATGCCGACATCCTTATCCTGATCAGAGCGGATCTAAGGACAGAGCCAGAGAAATGAGTTGAACAGAGAGGAAAATCTGTATTTAGTCCTTTCAGGCTTTTTCTGCAATTGCAACAAAAAGTACAAAATGTTCAGAGCAGAACAGTATGTGACATAAATTGTCAAAAGCACACTATGACCTTAAACTAAAAGTTTGTGAGAAAACTAACAGTATGTGGAATGTTTGATAGATACATTGATGATAACATTTTCACAGAAAGCTCTCTTTTGTGCTCACACTTTGAACCTACAGCCCAGAGGTGAAAATGGAAGATTGAACAATGTGCACTGAGGGAAAATAGATGTACTGCCGGCAGATTTTTGTCCAATTTTTTGAGTTTTTGGTTTTCTTTATTTTTATGGCAGACTCTCGGCAAACCTAGAAAAAATATTAACATGACTTTTTGTCCAACAAAGACAGAATTTCTCATGAATACTTTCCTGCATTACATAAACCTGATTAATGACTTCATTCTATGTTTGCATCTATTTGAACTGCAGCACCTTTAGGGTTTTAAAAAAAGGCAAAAAAAAAAAAAAAGAAGGTAAATATGGCATTACTTTCTGTGGGCTTGATTCTCCAGTGGGAGAGTCATTAAAACTGGAACTTTTGTCCCCCCCCATCCCTATCCTCCTCCTCCTCCCTTCTGCCTCCAACAAGGAAAAGCCACACCACTGGTAATCCATGTATATCTGACAATAACTTTGCTTTTTATTAGCTTTTTAAGGTAATAAAAAAAAAAACTTAAGCTAAGCTTTTTCTTCAGTTATTCATTATCCGGATATCAAATGGTTACGCTAGAAACCTTAAAAACTGACCACTGCCCCCAGAGGCAAAGCCATCAGAAGATTCCTGATGGGTCCCCAGACTCCACCATACTGGACTGTAGCTGGTAATGGTAGATTGCTGCAAGCAAACTGCTGCAAGCGATCTCCCAGGGAGCAGAACGAGGTCTACCATTGCCAGCAGCAGTCTAAGACAATGGATTTTCTGTCCATCTGCAGGACAAGAATCTCACATATAAATGATGCATGACCTCAAGAACCAGATCAGCAGCAATCTGGCCAGCCTGTAGGTAGGGAAAAACAAAACAGGACGGGCCTGGACTGGCTAACTTTCAAAATAAAATACTTATACAAATCAGCTATAACTCTAATCACACTGTACTCTATTGTGTTGTTGTATGTTTGCGGTAACACTTTATAGTAAATCAGTAATGGACAGGCTGTGGACAAATATCAATTACAGATGATTTGCTTATGTAATAGTAACCCTTACCAACCCTATTAAATGATAGCTAATTCATACATTTTATTTGAAAGGGGCAATTTCTATAATGTATAGACATACAAGAGCTAGAAATTCATAATAACAAAACATATCCAAAATTAGCACATTTTGTTTTCACTTGTTTACTGGTGTGCCTCGATATTGTAGTGGTTTCCACATTTGCCAAACAATTGAAATGTCCTTGATCCAAGACCAGGAATAGACCCAAACACCCTAGGAGGGCTTGTCAGGAAGAGCTTCTGGTATAAAAATCTGCCTAATCAAATGTGGTGCTACTTGCTATTACTGGTGTGAAACATAAGTGATTTTCTCCTTTTTTTTTCTCTTCTTACAGAAGAAAAAAAAAAGGTTTCTGTGTGCTTGCAGTTGTTGTCATGTTGCTGATTACTTAAACGTTATTCTAGTGCCTGCCTGGTAGTACTGGGTGAGAGATAAGAAGCTAAACATCTTGACTGTCTAAAATCTTTGCAAAGTACTGATTACAGTATTCAATAACTAGCATACCTAACTAACACAGGGGTTTTACAGGGATTATGGATGGGCTTAAGTTAAGCAGCCTCATTGTGGATTATATGTTGTAAAGCTATACTGTTATGCCCCTCTGCAACCCCTACTCTCTTTGCAGTGGCAGTAAAAGAGTTTTCAGGTGCTGCCTTGGTTAACTGCTGATTGACTACACAAGCAATTAAAAAAAAAAATCCATGTTTCTTAAAACTCTGGTGTCCACTATATGTTGTGGCTTTTGAGCCGGGTCATAACATAAATGGGGGCATGTCCGGGATGATTTGCACTCTATTTTGGATATTGTTGGGTGGGTGAGTGATGGTTTACTTAAGGTGTTTCCTGTGAGCAAACTATCTTTAGTAAGTGTGTTTTAACTGGGTGGCTGTGCTTTCAGTTTATTGTGTTTGGTGGTTATCCTGGGTGGGGGTACGCTTTGGAGTTTGGCAGTGAATGACATCTATAGTTTCCTCCCTGCTCACGAGTTTAGCGTTTAAAGTTGCCTCGAGCCTGGTACTCCATTGAAGCCTAGCTAGGTGAAGTTATTTTTGTTTGTTTGTATATTAGGTTGGCAGTTGTTCAAAGTAAATCAGTAACACTACTTTATAAGAAATTTGGAGCACACCTTGAGACCATTCACTAGCTATGGTTATGTGGTTGAAGCTTATTTGCTAGGTTGCCTTTTGCTAGTGACTGGTCTATTGTAGTAACTTCATTCAAGGCTGATGCACACTGTGCTTCTCTTCCAGTTTTTACCATTCTTTTTTTCAGAGCTTAGAGATCAAGGACTGGAAGACTCCATAGAGGCTCCCTAGAGGAACCCTTTTGAGGTGTAGCGCCACTCTGCAACCCCTAATCTCTTTGCAGTGGCAGTGAAAGAGTGTTCAGGTGCTGCCTTGGTTAATTGCTGATTGACTACACCTGATGAGGTGTGGATGAAGGCATGCCTGAGGTCGACTTTGAAGACTCACCACTTCTTGCTTTTATGTTCTCTGGATTGCAACTGTTTTAGCAGTGGTTATTAAGTAATTTAAAATAAAACCCATGTTTCCTAAAACTCTGCTGTCAGTCTCCACCTTACATTATGTTGCAGCTTTTGAGCAGAGTCGTAAGACTACAACTGATGATTATTTACAATATTGATTAAAAGGTTTTAACAATAAACCATTTTGTATATTAAATGTCTGAAAGTAGTACAAAAATGGCCCACTAATTTGTTCTTTTTATTTAATTTTCATATATGATTATAAGCACAACATTTGTGCCTAAATGAGTTTCACGTTTTATTGTCATATACAGTTAATGGAACATCATTAACTGTAATGAAATTAACACTTAATTAAAATAATACTTTAAAAAACTTATAAAAATGTGAGGTATAAGACTGTTAGTGTGTATGTGTACATGTATCTATTTATCCCAGCATATGCACAGAAGGTAAGTTTAAGGTGGCTTAGCTTTTAAAGTGACTGATTTTTAGTGAGTGTAGAAGGATGAGGGTTTAAAGGAGGCGTGGAGTGAGAAAAATCAATCAATAATCAGAATAGTTGCCAATTAAATGTGGTGTTTGTGTTTTAGCTCTGCACTGGTAATCAAATAATCTTTCATCTGACTTCACAACTCACATTCTAAACACAACACTGGGCTTCCTGTTTTTTTCCCCCCTTTATTGGGTCTGAACCATCACTATGGTTACAAGTCAGAGGGAATAATGGAGAAATGGAGAAAAGGAAAGGCTTGACTCTTTTTTTCTCTCTATCTTTCTCTTCCCCCTCCTATGCAATTTTCCTGGTCTGTGGGGCTGCAGATCATGCATGAAAATGAAATTACTTCATCCGTTCAGTGGTGACGGTGGCTGCTGCATAAAACATTTCTCTGTTTGAACATGATACCCTCTCTCTTAATTTCGAACGTGGTGCTCCCACACCCACAGTGCAGCACTCCTCTGTAGCTTTCAACGCCACAATTTTCATTTCCTGAGCTCACTTCACACAGGATCCATTTGTGGATGCTGCAGGTTCAGGTGTAATGTACAATATTGTATAAATTCTATCAATCAATGCACTTAGGCTGTTCTACTTGGCATATAATCACTGGAGCACGATGGTACTGTACGACTAATTGCATTTATTATTCACAACACCCACTATCTGCCAATCAAAGCAGGATGAAATTATAGCATAAACAATAACATAATTTGATCATTCACCCTCATCATCAGTGTCATTTGTTTGGATAACAGATAGATAATGCAGAGCAGATCAGACACATTATGCATTTCAGTAATGAGAACGTGCCTATAAAATCCTCTGTCTTATCTGTGAAGGAGACAAACATGTTAAGGACTCACTGCTCAAAACCAGAAGAAATGAACTGAGGCAAACCACAAAAAAAAAACAAAAAAAAAACCATCTGCTCGAGCTGCAGGGACAGCCAAAAAGAAGAAGAAAAAGAAAAATTTACCACCCTCAATCTGCTTTTTTTTTTGCATAGACATTTCCTAGGTGGATAAGAGGCAGCTTGTAGCCATGTATGTGAGTTTAGTGAAGTGTTTGACAGGTAAGAGATTCTCTCTGTGTGCACCAATGCGTGGATCAAAAGGACCAGCTCAGTTCAATAATTCACAAGGCCGTCATATGGGAATCATGAAATTTTCACCTGCCACGGGTCTGCGAGTCTGCACGCGGACGTGTGCACGATTACTTGCGGGGAGCATGTTTGCGTGTGTTTGTGAGCAATCTGTTTCTTCGGTGGAACTTCAAAGCTCGACGAGTGCAGTTGGCAATTCAGTATAATAGCCCCAAGAGTAGACAAAGGAACGCTTACACATCATGCGGCCTTTTGCTCTTACGCCTTCTTAAAATTCCACATCAAGGCCACCTGAGACCAGATGTCATATTTGTTGGTGTCCCTTAATGAAGAGTCTTTATATCAATAAATTGAATAAATGAAGAAGCACGGCTTCTTGGAGCCCTGGGAATCCCATGAGTGACAACTGCTCAATTGAGCCATTTGAATAGAATGCTAATGATAAAAGCAGGGATTTCTGTCCTCCTCTTGCTTTCTCTCTCAGTGTCTATCTATCCCCATCTTTAATTCTCCTTGTTATTTCAGTTCCTCCTAGAAGACAGAATGGCTACTAATCACACTTAAAATAGCAGGGAGAGGCAGATGCAAGGGACTTAACTGGCTGTCTGTCTCAGTCAGATCAGACCAGACATCAGATAAGTGACCTATTTGTAGCTCTTTGAGAGTGATTTCCTTGATTACTGACAACTGCTGGGATCCTGTGAGACAAGCTATCAGCGTGAGAAGAAAGATGGAGAGGGATGGAGGCAGAGAGACACAGAGAGCGAAAGCAATGGGAGTTGGAGAAAATTAGATGAAGAATTAGTGTTCTGCTTAAACTCCTTGGGGTGACACAAGGCACACAAACAGATAGAAGAAAAGGAATGGAAAGGAATACATTTCCATTTATTTAGCATAGCGGCTGGCTGCCTAATTAGTGCACTGTGAAGTTTCAGTCTGTCCAAATCTCCTTTAATTGATCCAACCCTGTATGATCGCCCTATCTGCATAAGTAGTTTGATGCCGACATAAACAGGGACTAATTTGGTGTTTATTTGATGGCACTCTGTATTTCATCTATTTAGTCTAAGTCTAACTTATTTCTAGCAATGCTGGAAAATGAACAAAGCAGGTTTTTGCTGTACAAGGGACAAGCACATGTGCAGCTAATCTTCTCTTTCCCGGGAAACAACTATCCTTTGACCAGGAAGTCATTATGACACTGTGCTGCAGGCACCCATGGGATCATTAAGGGTTATGTGTGCTATGGGCTAATGTCACACAATAATGGGAATCTTTGGTTTACACGCTTTGATAGCCTCTTTTATGTCTCATCCACACTTTCAGGCCTGTGTTGTAATCCTTTAGTTTCACACATTCTTTCCTCGCTATATATTTTATAGCTCTGGGCTCAGTCACCTCACTTTGCCTTTAGGGCACATCAAAGGACGACCCCCCCGGTTAGGCAGGCTTAAAAACACTTCGCTATTAATATAGTATTAAGAGGACAATGGTGCATGTTTTTTGCCACTAATGATCGCTTTTTTAATTGATCCATGGCTTGATGAAAAGCTATACCCTCCATTCATGCAAATGTCATACATGCATATATACATGCAGTGGGTAGTTAAATTAGTCCCTTAATGCCTTTCATGACTGCCACTTCAAACAGGTCCTGTTCATCTGATGTGCTCCGTAATTTAAGCCATTTCCTTATGCTAGCCTAAATAACGCTACCGGAGAACTTGTTTGAAAAGGCTGCACGGGAAAAAATATTTGTTGCTTGTCTCTCAGGGTACAGCCTGGGGCATCACCACTACAACCACAAAGTCTAAAGGAATATTCTATTTAACATGTGATCTTTTTAAAAATAGGTTGACTCTGCTCTTCTTACCTCCACTGTAGTGGTTTGGAAAATGCAGAATGAATTTGAAAACAATAAAATTAAAAATACAAAAAATACTGATTTTAGAAGAGTAGCTAGAATATTCTCTACGGGCTGCACGGTGGTGCGGTGGTTAGCACTGTTGCCTCACAGCAAAAAGGTCCTGGGTTTGAATCCACCTTAGGTGGGACCTTTGCCCAGGTTTTCTCCGGGTACTCCAGTTTCCTCCCACAGTCCAAAGACATGCACTTAGTGGGGTTAGGTTAACTGATGATTCTAATAGGTGTCGCTCTGTGTTAGCCCTGCATGTCCAGGGTGTACCCTGCCTCACGCTCTATGACAGCTATGATAGGCCCCAGCCTCCCCATGACCCTGAAAAGGAACAAGTGGAAGAAAATGGATGGATAGCTGGACTATATCAGGGCTAACAGGCTAAGTTTGTCTTCTAAATCTTCTTCACGATAACCAAGGTGTTGCAGTGCTTTCTGCTCCTTACTATATCACATATATCTGGGCAAATGGTAAACGCATATGTAAACAAACCAGCATTCAGAGTCAGGGCCGAGTAATTTATTTATTTATGAATCTGCACAATCGGCATTGATTCTGTATTACAGAATCTGCATTTCTTGAATCTTTATCTCTAAAATAAAAAGTAAGCATGACTCATAGTTAACATGGATCCAACAATGACAATCAGACACGGGTGTGAAGAACACCTACATTTCCCTCTTCAGTGGGGCATCTGATGTTGCAGCATCTAGGTATCTATCAAATGCACTAAATTATGCAGGGTTGTTTTTCCCCTTGAATCTTATTTTTATGTATGCCTCTGATTAGCTTCATCTCCTTTGTCTATGCTACAGCTGCATTCAATTAATTTTTTATATTTAACTCTCTTATCTTTGGGGCTCGTGCTCCAGTTAATTCTCTTTCTCTTGATCCTCACCCTGCACAGACACATTTAATATTCTATGCTTAGTGGTAAACATGTCAGTGTCATCTATTTATATTGTCTGGTAGGAGTAAATGTCACCGACGCCACCAAAAGTTAAATATCAAAACACCTACTGCAAGGCGGATATTAGAGTTTGGTGTGAAGTCTGTAAGTTTGAGGGATGGTTAATATGCAGTAGTTAAACGCAGGAAAAGCCAAAGTAATGACATTTCCATGCTGAGATGCATTATGGAGGGATATGATGCCAACCACTCAGGGCACAGACATGCTATGACTGAGCTGTCAAACATGGTTAAGACAACATCTGCCAAATATCAGGACGCCTTTAATAGAACCTACTTACTGACTCGATGTCTCATAGGTATAGACTCTGCTTTTGGCTTCGAACCAAAGGTTTACACAGGCACATATTCACACAGGACATAACAATCTGGTTATTTTCTAGATTTTTTTTATCATCTCCAATTGAAATAGTGCAGACTGGTGCTCTGTTTAAGGAGCTGATATTTGATTCGAGATAAACAAGAATCAATCGTAAGATTTGTGGCATTTTTAAAACAGATTTTAGGAGATAATTAGATCTCATTTGCTCTCTGATAGTGTTACTGTTTAGTTCAGATTCTCCTATAGTAGAGTGAATACGTGGTGGTTTCAGCTGCAAGCTCATATGTCTAATTTGTATTTGCTTTACTGCTCCTTTTTACACTGCTGCCTGTCGACTTGGGCGAATTGCTGGCATGCTACTTAATGCTTCGAAAATATGCTTTCAGTATATTTTTTTTATTTAATTTTTTTTTTTTTACATTTTCACAGCAGATTCATTGCATGTCTGGCACATCAGTGAGTGGTTTTAAGGAAAGAAAATGACACTGCCACGCTGGAAAAGACAATTGATTTTCTTATCTTAAGCAGTCTGACTTTAGTGCCACCGTTTGGGTTAAAATATTCTGATCTGACAACAAACCTCTGCACTCACAGGGGTGCTGGCATGGTTCCTAACTGGCGTTTCTGCGAATGGGTGAATTGCTATGTTAAACGGCATTATCAAAAGCATCTGTGCATCTGAGAGCTACACAGGCATCCTTGAAAATCGCTGTGTTTGATAATGTCTCATCTTTTCCTGCTGTTATACAGTATCTGTTTTCTCTTTGTTGAACATGAGGGAAATGGCAAAACTACATGCTTTTTAACTTCCTCTTAAATTTCAGTTTTGCATTGCTTTGATCCCTCCTGCTGTGTGCTTGTCACTCTTCAAAGCTGATGTGCCCTCCTTTTGATGGGGAAGAGGAATTCAAATAGTGTGATAGGCCATCCACACAAACATCCAACAAAATGACATAGGAGGGAATAAGAAAGTGGAGGATGAAAGAAATGGAGAGATGGGCTGACAAAATGGAAACAAAATTTCCAATTAGGGAGAATGTAGGACCTCAAGTTTTTGCCAGCCTTCCAACTTTTCTTCCTGCGGAATACAATAACAACCTTGCGCACAAGAGAGTGACGACAAATAGGGTAAAACCTGTCAGTTAAGTGGCGTCATGAGAAGGGAATGGTGCAGATGATTTTAAAAATAGTCACATAGGCGGCCTGTGAGAGAAAAGCTGCAGAGAGCTCAGGTTTAATATCTCTCAAGCGAGAGCCACTGACAGCCACCGTCGCACACAGTTATCCCTTATACTCATAAAGAACAGCACAAAGGCAGGCTAGTCCATTATGGATCGGAAACTGAATAGGAAATGTACTAAGCTCCTACAGCTTTGGAATATGTTTTTTTTTGCCTTATACATCCTTCCTTTCATTTGGTGTGCTCTTCCATTCAGTTTGTATTTGTGCTGCATATTAGTTTGTCTGTCTCTTTTTGTCTCTCACCCCCATGTGCTACATTCTCCCATTTCTCCCAGTGGGAAGGAAGCAGTGAGAGTCCCATCAATACAAACGAGCCAAGTTGCCACCTGAGGAAGGTTTGTCTGCTCTGGTGCTGGCACTGTTATTCAGCCATTCTTTTTCACTTTCTAACATAGTCAATTGAATTGAGTGCTTTGAATTCCTGAGGTTTCCTGAGGTAACGCTTCTGCGGAAGAGATTTGGATTTAAAGATAATAGAGTCAGTTTTTTTTTTCTTTTCTTGACAATTTAAGAAAACAAAGCTAAAGCCTTTTGGGGGTGATGTTTTTTCTCTCTCCAGAGGAACTTTTTCTTTAATGTGATGTATAAGAGGAAAAGACAATCCAGTTAGAGGTGAGTGTGATAAGAGGGGGGAAAGCTTAGAAGAAAATCTCTGAGAAGGCAGCGGCATCGTCAAGGAATATGTCTTTTAATGAAGAGTAGAAAGCGTTCGGAATGCCGGCAGCATATCCAATAAACAACCTTCAAGCAGTGTTTTTTTTTTTAACAGATAGGAAGCCTTTGGAGGAGAGATATTTCTCATCCTGGGGGTGGTTCCACAAATTTAGACTCTGAACTTTTCTGACATCTTTCTCTTAAATTCGAATATCCTCCATAACCATCCTGTATGCCATTCATCATTAACCAGGAAAGAGAAAGAAGTCCAACAGCTTTAACATCATGTACCTGCTCAAAAATAGATTAGATGTTCTGTCAAGCGTACACATGCACACGCACATCACTGCCTCCACCTCAGACCATTAGCCAGATCGAGGAATGAAATGTAGGATTGGAAAAAGGGGCAATTAGAGGGAGAACAAATATTAATGGAAGTTAAGAAGTGACTCACAAACCCAATTACAGCATTAGCCAGGCAATTTAGATGAGCTCTGCAAGAGGCGAGAATCCTGTTGAAATGTACCAGCGGTCTCTCTGCATTAACAATGGCATTAATTCCCTGATTCACAGCGTGGGAGAAGAACAGAGCAAATACAACTATCCCGTCTCCCTTATAAAGAAAGCCACATTACTGAATTCTGCAATAGGAATGAAACAGGCAGAGTGCTGACATACTGGTCTTACCCTCCCCAAACAGACCACAGACCCCCAGAGAGATTTAACTCGTTAAAAAAAGTCTAGTCTCCTACTCTACGCTAGGCTTTTCAAAACAAGGATGATAGGTAAACTGTATTGTACAGTAGGTCTTCCAAGCAAAGAGAAATTTGCCACAATATAATTATAAGTGAAGACATGACTGGCTGCTGGAAGGCTGACTAAAGGGAAGGAACAGAACAAACAGTAAAGAGATCGAGGATAGCAGGCAGAGCTACAGATGGAGGGAGGGAGGAGCAAGGAGCTTTTTGCTGCTCTTGCACTTTTCCTCTCCATCTACCTCCTCTGTCAAATTGCATCCCATAAACCCAAGCTGCTGCCACATGCTCCCACAGGAGACCTGCGTCTGTGACAGCCTAGCCAATCAGCAGCACCCTGAGGCCAGTTGAAAGCCGTTCTGGCATGCCTAAGGCTAGCAGCGTCCAACCAATCAGTTAGAGGCCTGCCTTGAAAGGAGGGCCACGCTTGGCTCAGGGAGCTGCCAAGGCTGCCAATGAGCGCCCAGAGGGGAGCTCAAGTGGCTCAGAGGGAGGCTGCCAGAGGGGTCAGAGTGGACGAGGGCAGACTGACAGTTATTTAGTGAGAGGCTGAGCTCTGTGTCACTCACAACAGCACTCAGCCTTTGTACTAGTGGGCCAGCTCTAATGGGACTGTCACCTTCTAATTGTCCGGCTGGGGATGCTGAGAATGACAAACAGACACACACGGACAATGCAGGGGGACACACAGAAATACGCGCACACACACCCTCAGACACAGGCATGAACCAGGAAACAAAAGCTCCTGTATGTGGTTTTCTTTTGTACACAAACACTCTACACTTGTGTGGGAGATTGTGTTTCCTAAAAATCACAAAGGCAGGTGCGACTTGACTGAACTGTCCTCCCAGCAAAGAGCTACAGCTATTTCAGATAATACGTATTCAGTGGGAAATGTGTCCACCTAAAGAATAAAGAGTGAAGCTCTAATGTTTCCTCCCATCTGCCTCTTTTGCAGGCAAATCCAGCTAGTAGCTAATGCTCACTGTGTGGTGTTCTGGTGTCGGGTCCTAGCTAGAAACAAGGTTTATGAGACTGGTGAGAGTAAATGTAAACATTAAAGATGCAGGCTATAAAAAAAGATGCTAAAATGCTCTGTAGAGCTGAGGCTTTGGGTGGTAATTCTCAGTGGGTTCACCCAATTACAGAAGTAATGTATTCCATTGTCCATATAAATATTGATTAAAGAAGCATTACAGTTTCTTTTATGGGATATTTATTTATATGTGGCCAATGCTGAATGCATATGTAAAGGCACTGAGAAGTAAGCAAAGCTGCAAAATTCATATGTAGTATGCATCATTTCATGATTTCTAGACCTAAACTTTTAAAAGTAACATTATGAGCTGAATATTCATAAAAGAGCAGGAGGCAATAATGAGGCAGAGGAGGAACAGTATCAAATGACGCAAAAAGGCCTCTAAAATTTAATCATCTGCCAGAGCTGAAAAGTGCATCATACTTTGAGGACAGCTCCAAAGGGAGGACCTGCACTCTAAGAAGATGGAGACAAGTTGCTGTTTTGGCAGATCTTTTGGAGAAGGTGGGTTAGACAGTACTTCCCCATTAGGAAAAGGTAAAGTATGCAGAACTACATTTAAGGGAACTTTATTCCTGGAGACTGTGTTATTATTATGGATGATTCAGCACCAAGAAAGTCTGGGATTCTGGGACGCAATCTGAGGAGTTGTGTCAGGGGAAAAGAGAGTGAGAGATGTCCTGATTTAAACTAAAGAGACATGTCAACAAACTCTGTTCCTTGAAGCTAAAAACTGAAGTGAATTTCTATCACCAAGAGATACGCCACATAGACCTGAGACCTGACGAGTGGAGACGTTTAAAGTCTTTGACCTCACCTTTACGCTTAGAGGATAATGCTGTGATGTTTGTTGTTCCATTCAATTGTAATCGAATTTTATAAAAATGTTACATAGCCGACTGTTCTGGGGTAATAATTTGGACAGATAATGTGATGACTGGGACTCAGGAAGCACTCTGTAGGAAACGGCAAAATCGAACCACTGCAGCACTTAAAGAGCTTAATCCAATTAGGCTCTGCATTTATGCAATCTCAGAGTAAAACTCAAAAATGCTCCATGTCTGCGACGAATAAAAATCTCTCTCCCGGTACTAATTTCTCGCTCACCTCATTAGTGTAACCTGGGGTAAGCTGACAACTCCTTTTAGCATTTTCCTCATAAGAGGTGCTAACAGTGTAAATAAGGAGACAAATATAAATTACAGCTGTAGTCTATTCAACAAATGAAGTTCAGATGAGTTATGACTTCTTGCTAATCAGCTGAAACCAGGTATAAGAAAACACACCCTCCTTCAATTCTAAGATTTTATGCACCAGAACATAAGAAATTTTCTGGTCTTTACTAGGTCTTAAAATTGGGTAAATACAACCTCAGATGAACAACAACACATGCCTTTTTTTTTTTTTTTTTAATTTTCAACTAAACTAATCCAAAATACAGAAGCAGTGAGTGAAACGTGTGAGCAGCTCTATAAACGCAGATGTTTTGTCAGTTTGCTGGTCTGAAGCATTCAAGTGTGTGTTAGCATAATGCCAAGAAGGTCAGATATCAGCAATGATCTTGAGAAGCAATTGCTGCTGTCCATCAGTCTGGGAAGGGTTACAAGGTCATTTCCAAACAGTTTGACATCCATCATTCTACAGTGAGAAAGATTATTCACAAGTGGAAAACATTTAAAAACAGCTGCCAATCTTCCCAGGAGTGGACATCCACGCAAATTCACCCCAAGGTCAGATCATGCACTGCTCAGAGAAACACCCAAGAGCTACACCGGAGACTCTACAGGCATCAGTTTGCATGTTAAATGTAAAAGTTCATGAGAGTAAAAGAAAAAAAAAAAACTGAACAAGTATGGTTTGTTTGGAAGGGTTGCTAGGAGAAAGCCTCTTTAAAAAAGAACATGGCAGTATGATTTAGGTTTGGAAAGTTGCATCTGAAAACAAAACAAAAAAAACCACAAGACTTCAGGAACAATGTCCTTTGGGCAGACCAGGCCAAAATGAAGATGTTTGGTTATAAAGCACAGCTCCACGTTTGGAGAAAGTCAAACACAGCACATCAGCACAAACACGTGATACCAACTGCCAAGCATAATGGTGGAGGGGTGATGATTGAGCGTGCTTTAAAGCCACAGGAACCTGGGCACCTTGCAGTCATTGAGATGACCATGAACTGCTCTGTGTACCAAAGTATTCTAGAGTCAAATATGAGGCCATCTGTCTGACAGCTAAAGCTTGGTCATGCAACAGGAAAATGATCCCGCACACACACACACACACACCAGCAAATTTGCAGCAGAACTGTAAAAGAAAAGAATCAAGGTGTTGCAAAGGCCCAAAGTCCAGACCTCACCCTGATTGAAATGCTGTGGCAGGATCTTGAGAGACCTGTGAATAAATGAATGCCTGCAAACCTCAAAGTCCTGAAGCAGTGATGTGAGAGACTGATAAAGGCATTCAGAAAATGATTACTTCAAGTTATTGCTGCTCAAACTAGTTCTACAAGCTATTGAATCGTGGGGTGTATTTAGTTTTTCACGCACCGCTTCTGCATTTTGACTTAGTTTTTTGTCAAACAAATAATGACACTGTGTAATGTTAAGTGATGATTTTCATGTGAGGTTTTTTTTATTATTTTTTTTGTGATGATTTTTTTTTATTATGTCCTGAGGGTGGACTTTCCTTGTTACCATGACTGTAGTGAAACGTGCAATACTTTTGTAAATCCTTGAGTGAGCTTGGAGTGCTAAATAGGTGGTTTGAAAAGTTTGTCTTAAAGTTGGTTTCCTCTAGCATCCTTGATTGCCCCCACCACCGGCACCACCAGCAGAGATGAAGTGATGTAAGTACAAGTGATTTCCATCTAGAACCGAGCTGCAGGGAATAAGTAATGAGTGTGAAAACTTTGGGGAGGTGAGGATTTCTGCAAAGTGTTAAATTTAGATAAACTGGCTTTTGAATAATTTAATATACCGAGGTGTGTTTTGTCCCTCTAACGCAAACACCCAAATGTAGGATGCAGGAACACTGTCACACACAACGGCATACACACCCACACACACACACACCTATAAACACACACCCACAAAGTAGACACAATGTCTTTCAATGCACAAGGGATGCAATAAAACTGCAGACAAAACAAGCGCATCCAAAAATCATATTACAAACTCATTATGAGCTGTAATGAAATACACTGAGCAATATGAGGTTGTAAATACACCGCCGTGTTTTCATTTTGGGTACTGAGCAAACAATTGTGCAGACATTACAATGTCATTACAATTGAGCTAACTCGCTCCCCTCCACATAAATGTATACACATTACAGATATCATAGTTAAAAATGCCATCAGAGCAGCATAAACTCCTTCTGTTGTAAAAGTAAAGGTCACTCAAAGGTTTCCGTGGTCGCCACACTTAAACATTTGATTTCTTTTTGTTTACTTTAGATGAGATTGCAGTTCGATTCTGTCTGTAACACATATGATACTACACTGTATTATATTACCATGATGAGTTATTTAAAAGAAATATGGTAAACCCAGTCATCCCGAGAAGCACTTTAATATGGTGGTTCCGCCAATACCCTAATTTTACTTTCAAATGTGGCTGCATGATAAGGCTATGTAATAAACATATCGTTACAGTGAGATTTAGCTCTATAATAAGTGGTATAGAATAATGCACAATAAAAGAAACGGCAAATACAGACATTTTTCTTTAATCCTTCTCTTGGCTTGTGGAATCACATTTAAAAATAACTGTCCACACTCTGCTCAATTATTTCCAACTCATTGTCCTAACTGTGGGTCGGGGAGGAAGCCAATATTTGCAGCCTGGTTAAATGAAAAGGGGATCTTTTTTCTTCTATATTCAGACTGCTTTCCATCAGTTTTGCCTCATTGGCCCCAGTGTAGGTGCTGCAGGAGACGGCTGAGATGAGAATGCCACAAATGGCCTGAAACTAATGTTAGCCTCTCTCACCCCGCAGATTTACAGCACTCTCCAAAGACTTTCCATTTTTTTTCTTTTCTTCTTTTTTGTTTCAATCTCAGCCTGTCCCCCGATCTCCCTTTTCCATCTACCACCCTCATCGCTATTCATTCTCAAAAAAATATATTAAAAAAAACCCGAGTAATTCTTGCTCTCTACCTTAGTATCCATTTAACTCAAGCTGTTTTTCAACCTCTCCATTTCCACTGCACTTCCATCTGTCATGTCAAATAATTTGACAGCGAAAGCTTTGAAGCATATTCCATTTGAACACAATGGTAAATCAATGCCATCAAAGCTGCACCACTTGAGGTTCTCCATGACTGAAATGCACACGTCAAGGTAAATATGGCCTGCAGTGGAATGGAGCTCCTCTACTCCACTGGTGTCTGAGAGAGAGACAGAGAAACGGAGCGAGCCATGAAGAAAAATGAGCTCTGAGCAACTGAATCAGGATATTGGAATCTAACCTTTAAGACTGTGACGGTGCTGGCAATGTGAGAACGATATGAAACACAGCGTGAACGACTAATGATTGTATGTATGAATGACTAACTTAATAAGACAGAATCACAGAAATTTTTATTAACATTTAAATTAGCGGGGACTGGCTCTATTGGTCTAACCAAATATCCTAACCGCCCGATTCTGTCATTGTACTCTGTGTCAAGGAGCCAGTCCTTTGTCCACTCTCACTAAATCAAAGTAGAAAAAGCACCTCACACACCTTTGGCCATGTTGTTTGCATCATTTGATGGCTGCAAAGCGGTAATTACACACCAACGGTTAATTGGTCTTTTTAAGCTTGATGAACCTTACGTGAGGGCTTGAGTGTGGAAACACAAGAAAGCTCAAAGAGCTTCCAGCACAGGAGAGCAAGTGTGTCCTGAAATCAAGTGTGCAAGCTTTAAAGGTTGTTCTCAGCCACTTCTGAGACCAGCGAGATAAAGCACGGAATCCCCCCTGCTCCTTTCCTCGGCTGCCTGTCAGAATGAAGAAATATGTTGCAGAGGGAGAGCCGGGGACAGACGAGCACGCAGAGCAACAGAGTCACATCCCCTTACAGTGCACTGCTTTCAGCTCTGGCTGAGGGATAAGACACAGCTATACTGTGGTCTCATACAGTGCAATCTAATAGATTTTCCCCATATGAGAGCATGGACATGCAGATACACCCCCAAATTCAAAATGATCAACCTTCGCACTGACACGGTCACAAGCATGCAGAAAACCCTTAATCCAACAAGAAAAGGGGATAAAAGAGGACCCATTTCTCCAGCAGGGCAGCACAATTTGGGCCCTTCTGTGACACTTCACGGCCCCGCTTTGTGTGTGTTTGTGAGGGTGAGTGTTTCCATGCTTGCTGACACGCTTGTGAAAGGCGATTTCCGTAATCCCGAAGTGTAAGCCTCACTGTACAAATGGGCGTAAGGGACTTTGTGTGTGTTAGTGTGAGTGTGTGTGCGCGCGCGCGTCTGATGTGTGTGTCAGAAATGGTAGCAAAACCTGCATCTCTGTGTGGGTGACTGATAAGAGGCAGCGAGCGAGGAGAGATTAGACAACCAGGAAACAGCCACAAGAGTGTGACACCTCCGTGAGAATCTTGCGTTAGATTTTCTTCATTTGTTTTTCACCCACTGGCTGTATTAGGAACTGGTTACATACCAGTATAGTCAAATTCTCCTCTTTTGATTGTGAGAAATGTGGCATTTTACTCTGAGAGTGACAGAGCGGTAGACGAGCCGCAGAGTAAAATTGAATTCTTTCGAGTCCTGGGGCTATAACACCAAATGTGCTCTGAAAAAATGCTTACAATTTAAACTAAAACTGTTATTATTGAAAGAAAAATGTGTGACTGGAATCATTACTTCAGACCAGTGATATGTGCCTTTTGCCAAAATGTGCTCAGAGTGAGGAAAGTAAAAATGTTGTTTTGAATTTTAAAATCAATTACTTTTTCATTTTTTTATCCCTCTCATTTTTCATTTCGAGTTATTACTCTGTTTCCTTTTCACGTTACGCTCGACAACAAATTCAGCAGTAAAAGCCTGTTTGAACGGTTAAAAATCAATTTGACAACCAACATGTGATTATATAGATTATGGCATTATTGGAAAACCACGGCAATCTTGTTTGGTAAAACTGCACTTTGTCTTTGTCACTGTTTGCACAGACAGAGGTATCTGTAGTGAACGTATGACAGAATTATGGTAAATGGACTAGTCCTTATATAGCGCTTTTCTACTCTAGCTGAGCACTCAAAGCGCTTTATACAGCACTTTTGTGTTTACCCATTCACACACACATTCGTACAAGCACTTCCTTCTACAGCGACGTGCTTACAGTCTAACAGTCCCACACATTCGTACTCCGATGGTTGCATCGGAGAGAAACTTGGGGTTCAGTATCTTGCCCAAGGATACTTTGACATGCAGACTGGAGCTGCCAGGAATCAAACCACCAACTTTCCGAGTAGTAGATGACCTGCTCTACCTCCTGAGCCATATCCAATTATACAGTGGAATAAGGTAAAAGGCCGCGCAGCTTCAATACACAAACTAACCTTCCACCAGAATGGCCTGAAGTGACCTCAAAATTAAAAAAAAAAAAAGCCCTTTAAGTTCCAGTTAAAATTGCAGACAGACTATGTACAGCAGACATCATGATGTGCAAGAATTGATCATTTATAAATATTATAATATAATATATATAATATTTAATATTTATTTCTTCAGTTTGGGCACACACACACACACACACACACACACACACACACACACACACACACACACACACCCACACACACACACACACACA
>JAVDPK010001007.1:120629-149617 GCA_034780415.1 Cichlasoma orientale | reverse complement strand
ACACACACACACACACACACACACACACACACACACACACACACACACACACACACACACACACACACACACAACTGCCTCTCCCCTCTTTAGCGACATCTCATACTGATGAAGTGATTTGTTCTCTGTAATAAACTCAACTAGCCTGAATTACTGTGAAGCAGCATTACTCTTAAATTACACAAGTGCATTCACTACTTGCTTTGTTTGTTAATAGCCTGATAATTGAAACCCACATCTTCCTTTTCATTATTACCCAAACATTTTATTTGCCATTAATAAATCCATACATGTTCATATAAAGCTTTATTACCACAAAATTCACAATGTCAAATTTATAGAGAACTGAGCTCACACACAGCTACATCACCCTGACACAAACTGTCATGACACTACAGGGCAGAGAGCCTGCCCCCTGGAGGCTGAATTGTTAAAATGGCTCGATTCAGAAATGGTAAAAAATATATAAAAAAAGCAAAAAAAAAACCCCAAAACTAGTGAAAACAATTTATTAACTTGGTTTTAGTTTTGTTGGTTGGACTTTGTTGTCAAAGCTGGTTTCACTGTTTGCATTCCCAGTATTTTATCAGCAGCTTTTTAGACCCATGTCACAACTGAAAAACTGAAATGTGCATATTACCATCCCAATAACTAATCAAAATTTTCTGCATTTCCTTTGGCAAACAATTTAAGAAATAATAAAGTATTTGGACTCCCTATTAACTCAGAGCAACATGAATGCCGATCTATAACCTACAAAGAGATGCACTGTAGTCCAACAGCGACTGATGCAGAAATCTCACTGAGAGAAAATGAGTACTCTGTAGCTCTAGTCCTCTGAAACCGAGCAAGAAGGTCATGTTTTTGCTCATTTCAAGAAGAGCTGGACCAAAATATGTGAAGATTTTGGTCATTCTTTCATTGGGCGGGTATTGGGTTTTGGATAGTTGGCTTCTCTGTTTAACTTTCTGTTACAATGTTGTTCATCAGTTAGCACCAAGTTCTCCACAAACAGGAGTTTGGAGACTGGAGAAGGGTGACCGCTGTTGGGTCGTTCCCCAGCCCAGCATTTATGAATGGCTCTCCTTCATTGGGCAGGCTGGCCATTTGAGACCAGCCGATAATCCACAGCACTACAGTATCACTGCGTCTAAGCAAGATTCTGACTTAGAGGCGTTCAGTCATAATCCCGCAGATGGTAGCTTCACACCGTTGGCTCCTCAGCCAAGCACATACACCAAATGTCTGAACCTGTAGTTCCTCCCGTACTGGGCAGGATTATTATTACAACAACACATCTTCAGCAGGGTAAAACTAACCTGTCTTACCACAAACTAACCCCAGCTCATGTTCCATAAAGTGCCACATCACCATATTATTCCACTCTGACCTCTGGGCAGAAGTCTTGCTCGCCTCCCTTGCCTTTTTCTTCTGATAGCTAGCTGACCTCCCTTTTGCCTATACGTATATGAGGAAAACTTGATTGATATTGTGTTGCTTCTAACTTTCTCTCATTTTACACATAGATATATCTCGACTAACAGTACAAATGTTATGTTTACTTTATAACTCGGGCAGCCCTAAAATTAGTTTTTCTGTGGCCAGAAGCACAGCAGACAAATCACGTAGCATCACAACTTAAATCAGGGACAAGAGCTGTGCTTTTCACCTGCTGGAGGTGCTTGATTGAAAATACCAAAATGTAGAGCCTCTCAGTCTCATGGTGATTCTAAGAGATATTACGGCATATTCCCCCATCCTCTCTCTTCCTTTGGTTCAGTAAGTAGTCTGAAAGAAAACATGGCTTCTACCAAGCTGTTCTTTCAATCTTAGCTTTTCTCTGCAAAGATAACTATATAGAAGTTATCTAAAAGTTTGCAGTGCATCAAACATATTTCATGTCAGGAAAAGACACAGTGTTTGCTGGAATTATTCAAACTGTCACTTACTCTGACAAGCATGTGAGGGAAAGGTCCTCTGGAGTTTTCAGGCACATTAATAGGCGGGATGACCCAGTCTCTCTTCTGTCGCCTGAGCGCGCTGGCAGAGGAACCTCTCTGATGTTTTCGAAGGAACTTGATAACCCTGGGTGGAGAGTCCCAGACGCGTGACAGCATTTCTTCAATGCCGATCTAAAAAGAAAATATACACACATATCATATCTTTCCGTGTCTTGCGCTGAATAACTTTGTGTAATCATTAATTTGAGGAACATTATTGTTGCCATGCTAGGTTGGAAGGTGACTCAATGAAGTGTTTTAAAATGAAAAGTTTTCCCGCATTTGAGGTAAAATACCTGGTGCCAGTCTGATAATAAACAATTTTAGGAGAGTGACAGAAGCAGGCACTAGTAAACATAAACAAACATTCCTATGAATGCTGCTGCATCACAATTCATGCCTTTGGCATGACACCTGAGCCTGCCCAAGTCCTCAGCTTCTGCCTCAGAAAGTGAGACTTCCCCCAGGCTGCATGGCTGGATTTTGTCCATAGAGTTGCTGTGCTCTGTCTGCATCCCAGCACAGATTTTTGTAGACAGATATGATTTCCTCCCATCTCCTTCCTGTTCCCGAGCAGAAAAACAACGCAGCACTTTGCCCCGACACAACCCTGCCATCAAATCAAATAATGAAACTACTGTTATACGCAAAGATTTGTCCACAGAGCAATATGAGACTTTATGTTTTTATTATCACTACTTTGGATGAGAACCTGAGGGCACTGCACACATATATGGACACGACAAGATCATGTCTAGGTCTGGTCTATGCTCTGGACTAGTATTCTGTTTTTCAGAGAGTATTTTCTTTGCATACGTGTTCTCCTATTTTTGATGTACCTTTGAACATCATGCAGACCACTGTGGTAGGGACAACTTGTACGTTGCAGTGCACGGGCGAATAGACCCCAGCACACTGCACTGACCTCCTCCAGCTATAGCTGCAGAAAGAAGATTGTGTTCTTACTCATCTTGCCTGGTGAAATAAGGGTTAGACGGGTGTGTAAAAGACTGAGTGTTTTTCCCGGATCCTCTATGGTGTCCTCCTGCGTAATATGGCTATATTTCTGTAATCCACCTATAATCCTATTGTTGTCTCTGCACCCTGTGTGCACACACACATTCACTGGCAGTGTGCCACTGTCACCTGAAGCACAGTGGAAATCCTCCTGCTCATCCCGCCTGGAATACACACAACACAGTCACATAGGCACGTGCGCACACGCGCAAACACAGACAAGTTGCCATGCCAAACGCGGGCCGGCGGTTCATCCTATCAGTGCACATCTGCTTTGCCTGTGAGAGAGGCAGACTGTAAGCTACACCCGAGCAAACACAGTGAATATTTTTCATCTTTTGTTTTAACTCTTTGCACATTCACAGCTCAGAGAACTGGACTGCGAGCTCGGTGCGAGGGCTCCGGGCAGCAAGGGCTGAGGGTTTAGCCGGAACGCCACATAGGAGAAGCAGGGCAACCAGGGGTGGATGGTTGGAGGACAGAAAGAGGAATGAGGGGACCAGATGTGTTTCTCCGATAAGATGGCTCTCATTCCAGCTTCACTCATCCAAAACACTCACAGGTACCAACTGGCACAGCGGAGGCAGCGTGTGCAAGTCCCCTCCACGGAAAGCAGGTGGAATTAGTCTCTGTCTGTGAATTTGAGAGTGTTTCTGGGGCTGAGTGTATTTGCAAATGTCTATTAAAAAACAAAAACAAGGGGAAACAAACCACCATATCAGCATAACAAACATGCAACAGAGGGAAAACAACACTCTCCAATGACAATGATAATGAATTATTGAGAATATCCATACTGGTGCATATGGACAGTTATGACATATGCAATAGCACAATTCTTTCTCAGCTGTGCTCAGTTTGGTATGCTGCTCCTATGATAAAGTCCTTATCTGCTTTCCCAGGTATCAGCAGAAAACACAATGAATGAATAGATACTCTATATCGATCTGCCTGCTGACGAAGGCCTGATGATAACAAGGTTGAAGAATTCCATCGGTCGGGCTCCAGCATTCCTTGGAAGGAATGAAGAAATGAATAAGAGAGACAGGCAGGGAAAGTGACAAACAACGAAAGGGAGATATCCTCTATTGTGAGCCTGCTTGTGGATGATATCAGTATAGTGGCTGCATGTGACTGTCACATTCAAACAGCATGGCAGATGACAGGCTGCTGGCGTTCTGACAGCACCGAAATTACAAAGAAAAACTGGAACAAGCTCTTGGTGGGCTTACATGAAAATAGGTGCCCATTAGGTTTGGGATTTTTTTTTTTTTTCTTTTTGGTCTGAATAGTGAGTTCAGTCATGCCTATACGCACATATGGAGAATCATGTGTCCTACCCTTAATGCAAGCATGTGTGCACATGTGCAATTGTGTAAAAACAACGCATGGGCGCATGGTGAATTGTCTGTGAGTTTGCGCGTCTCAGTGTGTGTATATGCGCTCGAACACATGACAAGGAGTCAGTTAGTGTGTCTCTGATGTGCCGGAGGCTCCTGAAACCCAAAGGCATGCAGGGCCAGCTGGCACCTCTCTGCTCCCAGGCATCCTTCGTGTTGCTGGGGCAGTCTTCAAGCCCGCAATCCCTGAGCCCTGAAGCTGACATCTGGAGGTTATCTCTCTGACAAACAGGCAGAGCAACACAATAAGCGCGTGTGCTCATTGATGTATCTGGTCAGTGTGATTCTGAGACATTTGATTCAGGTCTTTTGATTTCACTGCTGCAGTTTCCCTTCCTGTTTTCCTTTGACAAAAAACAGATAAATACAAGTCTTCAATGAGAACAACATTCTTTTAGATCTTTCCCTAAATACTAAATTGAAGGGAAAAAAATACATTTTTAAAAATAAAAAAGTTGCTCTTTGACTGTTGAGAGCTGCAGCTTTATTGTGGATTGTCAACATAATCAGGCTTTAATCACAAAGTTAAAGCTGAAGGGGGGGCAAGCATCCAACCCTGACGCTGCTTTTCAATGACCAGCGCACCCCAGGGTCCTACGTTCCAACCTGCTCTCGGCATTTGCTGTAATCTACCTTGAACAGGTGAGACTGTCTGAGGAGAGTGTGGTTAAAATGCAAATCAAATAAGCACTAAAACCTGTTCCGGCAACCGGTGGACTCCAAATCCAGTGGTGCATAACTGATGGGCTCTAAGCTGGTGGAGAAGGCAAACCAACGTGCCATGAAATCAGTATGAGTTGGAGAGCACTCAACGAGAGGCCCTACCTGTGTGTGGTGCGATAGCTTGAGTACATAAACACAGCGGAGAGGGCTTTCAGGCCAAAAATGCTCTATACTTCAATTGCTCTGGTATTGCACACTGGAAAATTAAATGCTAAAATTAACTAGTGGAGCACAATCCTGGTATGATAATTTCAGCCTCTGAAACAGAACAGCAAGATAGTTATTAAAAGCAAATCAGTGCGCTCTCACTGGTGCTGTACAACAAAGAGAGCGTAGCAAGAGAAGAAAGCCAAAGTATATTCAGAGCTGAAGCCAGATCATCTGAGTACAGATGAACCACGAGCATGATTTGTTACAGTACAGCACCTCTCTCAGAGCGAGCGCAAACAAAATGAGCTGGCCTTTGAGGTGTGCGCCTTTTAATCGCCACTGGGAAAAAGAGGATATCCTGAGCTTTTTATATTCTTTGCTACTGTAACCACAATTTATTATGCAGAGATAGGCTGCGGTTAAGTGATGTGATTATGATAACCTCTTTTTCTAAAATAACTATTGACTTTCAGAACAAAGCCATGGGCTCAGATAACAACTACTTTCCTCTGTGGGTATTCACCGAGCCAGAAGAGGAAAATGGGCCACCCAGTTCAATAGCACTGCTCTGAACTGATAAGTTTTAACTTCGATTCCCAGACATCATGCGAAGTCATGGCACTAAAAACTGTGCGGGGCAAACTTCTTTTTACTGAATGGTGAGCGAGGCGAAAGGTTTTGCTTTCTCGCAGCCGCCCACACTAGGTTGAACCATTGCATTTACATTTAGGTGAAAGATCCGCTGTAATTACACAAGTGCTGGAACCCTGAAGTTCATTTTGACCAAAGAAGCACAAAAAAAAAATAAATAAATAAATTATAGCATCTCAAGTACTGGTGCCACGGATTACACAGCTGAATATACTGCACTGCATTGTGATTAGTGTGAAATTGTAAATGTTAGCAAGCTTACATGGCAATCTACAATAGGTGATTTAAATTACTAAATTAAATTATTGTCTCCGTGAGCATGTCGGCCAGGGGGTTCTGCTGTTCTGTCAGCCGACGCTGGCGCCTCTAAACGGTGCCCTTTGGCCTCTGTGCCTAGAAGTAACATCCCTCCTTCAAGAAGCTCCAAGATACACACTGAAAAGTGATGCTTACCCACTGTGTTTAAATGTGATGCCGAATGATCCTTTACAAGCATCGCGATAAGTTAGGACTAAAAGAACCATCTCAATATTGCTCCAAATTATACCAAAAACTAGAGCGCCTACGGACTCTTAGTCTTGCTGGATAAATTCTTGTGTAACGGCTTTGGGTAACAATACTGTCACGATTTTGTTTCTCTCTCAAACTATGAGTGTTTTTGCACTTTTTTTTGCTCGAGCAAACTTTTGGCCTGAAGGAGTGATACTGGACAGCACGACCTCGCCCACAGAGTCAGAGCCTTCTCCGGGGCCACTTTCAAATCAAACTCTGCTAGTTACATGGGAGGACTCTCTACCTTCTATATTAAATGAAGAGACAGCTGTCACCCAGACTGAATAAGTCAACACTAAAACCGAGATCACTTAAGTCATAGATGGGAGATGTCAGCGAGGCAAAACGGTTAGCAGGGTGCTTTTTCAGCCTTGCAGAGGCCACCGCTCAATACTTTTACTCATGCAGTTTCGATAATGAGAATTTGCCAGAAATGGTAGAATTGGACTGTAAAGTCAGACAAGCACTGAAAATATGTAATTTCCTCTTTTTTCCAGCTGCTCCCTTTAGGGGTCGCCACAGCGGATCATCTGCCTCCATCTTGACCCTACCCCCAGTATCCTCCTCTGAATGCATGTAATTAAGTAAAAAAGTGAACACCCTATAACGCAGTGCATTTCAATAAATACATTTCCTGAGCCTCTGCTATTGATGAAACAATTATTTACTTTAATTTCTCCTCAGGGCTCAGGAGCAATTTCCCACTCAGGAGACTGGAATTAAATTCTGCTGTTTGCACGGGCACCTATTTATAGCCGCTCAGGAGAAAGTGACAGGAACACATGTAAACACAGCTCTGGCGAAGAATGCACACTGTACTGATTTTCAAATTTCCATGTGATTAGAGAAAACCCATTTATTTCTTTATTTATTTTTCGGGTTCAATTATTGAATCCTTCTCTGGCTCCACATTGTGAGGAACATAATTATACGCTCAAACTACATCACCTGGTCTTTGCAGACTCCACCAGAGTGGAACATTAGCTCAATCAATGTCAATTATTTCCCAGTCTCCATTATTGCACTGCCAGGAGTGGGCAGAATTTTAATCCCCACTCTGCGATTGCTTTAGCTACATGAGTCTTTGGGCTTTTTGTCATGATTAGAAACATGACTGAACATTAAGCCCAATGGCATTCAACAAGTAGTGCAGGAAAAACGATAATGGGTTCGTCGCTCAACAAAGTGCAGCCTAGCAGTGGAAGTCGGTAACAGTGGCCATACATTTGCCCCGTCTAGCTTTACAGTCTTTGTTGGCTAATAGACCCTTGGTAGCAAATAGGGCCATGTGTCTACTTGTCACATACAGAGAAGCACTACATCTTTACTGCTGTGCATAAACTGTGATTAAAAAAATCTTATATTAAAGACAGCTGGAAACACAAGGCCTTGCAGAAAACAAAGTAGGATTGGAGGCTGATTGCATTTTATTGAAACTAAATCCAGATTCAAATCAGCTTATGAAATCTAAATCCTTTTAGCAGATTTTTTTTTTTTTATCAAATACAAGCTTTAGCTTGCAATATTTGTAAGTCATTAAAGTCGAAAAGTAAAACAAAGATCTGTAATCAGTTTTTTGGCCGATTAGGCTGAACGAACCATGTTCATTTTCACAGTCTGTTGCTGCAATCTTGAAATTAGACGAGCGGCAGAACATACATGACATCTGTTACCCGCCGACTTCCACACTTCATGTTTTTATAACCTACTTTCTCCACAAACAACCCAAATGCAGAACTATTAGGTCATTAAGATACATTATCTGTTGGACAATGACGCAATGTTTGTAGTTGTGTGTCTGCACACCGCCACAGTGAACTTCTATAGTGAACTAAAATCAATCATTATGTGATTAAAGTGTCGGGGGTTTAAAAAAAAGATTAGCATTAACTGTTTAAGAATTACAGCCATTTTTACACACAGTCGCCCATTTTCAGAGGCTCAAAAAATGAATTGTACAATTGACCGATTAAGCAGTTTCATGGCCAGCTGGGTCCTGTTTCCTTATTATTTCACGGCAAATGAAGCAGACATAATATCTGAAGTTGATTCAAAGTGCTGAATTTGTATTTTAAAGCTCTTTGCTGTAATGTTAAATATGAAGCATCATCAGGCTGAAAGAACAACATAAACCTATCAGAGACAAAGCAAACATGTCAGGAGAGGCCAAATCCACAATCTGTTACATTCTTGAAAAGAATGAATGCATTGGGCAGCTCAGCAACACCAAAAGGCCGGAAGGACCACAGAAGACAACTGAAGTGGATGCAGAATTATTTCCATGGCTAAGAAGAACATTTTCACAGCCTTTAACCGAGTCAAAAACACCCTTGAGGAGGCAGGCGCAGCACTGTCAAGATCTACAATCAAGAGATGCCTTCATGAATGAAAATACAGTGAGTTTACAACAAGGCGCAAACCACTGAATACACTCAAGAACAGGAAGGCCAGATTAGACTTTGTCAGACATCTAAAAGAGCCGGCAGAGTTCTGAAAAAAAAGGTCTTTACAAAGATGAAACCAGGATTAAAGCATTATCTGTCAAACGTGGAGGCGGTGTTATGGAATGATGTGACGGGAGGTTGGAAACACAGGTGATGTCCATGGGTTCTAGACAACAGACAAGCATTGACTGCAGAGGATTTTCATTCAGGTATTCAAAACAATCGTCATATTTAAAATGATCTTAGATTGTCCAATCAATGTTGAGCCGCTGCCAGCAGGGGACTACATATAAAAATGGCTGTAATATTTGAACAGTTAATGCAAAAGTTTTGGAAAACCTCTTGAATTAAAGCAGAAAGTCTGCACTTTAATCACATCTTTACTGATTGATTTAAAACTCCACTGTGGCAGTGTAGAGAGTCAAAACTACAAAAGTTGTGTCTTTGTCCAAAAAATTTTAGACCTAACTTTAGAGATACAGTATGACATGATGCAACGAGCTAGGTGGTTACTCTGCAGAAAGTAAAGACTTTTCCCTAAACTACTCTAACACATTATAGAACTGACATTAATTAGCTGCAACTTATTAATTATCATTTTACTAACAAAACCAGAGGTCACCATTGGCTAAGTAAGAGATGCTTAGCAATGGAACACTCCCTGTGTTGTTCTTTATGATCATTATTAGCAGCAATAACTGCTAATAATAATCATAGCCAAAAAACATGCCCTTTAATTGACAGAGTCGTAGTATCACAGCTTAGGATCCAAAATGGGACCCACTGCTAATCGAATACAGCAGTCTAAAACAATCCCAACACTTTCACCTTTGTTTTGTTCTGTTTTGTTCTCTTTGGTTTTTGTCTGTAGTCAACAGTCAAGCCAGTAATTGTGTGATGATAACCCACTTCATGAGTCAATCTAGTAGAAGCGTATTTGACTTTGCAGATTCGCCCTCATTATTACCTTTGTAAATGGCAAAGGGTGTGGATGTCCAGCCAGGGCCAGTTTAACAGTGGTCTCCCAGATGCGTGGGTCATGGAGCCCCCGGGCTGTTACCATGAACTGGACGGGCTCTGACAGGTTGGCCACCTCCTGCTCGGCATACACGGTCCCGTCGGGCCTCACGCTGAAGTTGGGGTCGCTGCTGACAAAGCCCACCTCTCTGTTGCGCTGGCAATCCTCAAACTTAACTGCAAAAAAAAAAAAAAAAAAAAGGGAAAGGAGGTACAGAATTAGAGAGCAGCACAGTGAGATTTACTCCAAAAAAAAAGGTGTTTGCCAAACCTTGACACATCTGGCAGGCTAAAGATTAACCCGCACCCATCAAGACGTATCTTGAAATATCTCATCCCTTCTGCTGTCACTTCAGATTCCCTGCTTTGACGTCTTCGGCAAAACAAACTGCTTATCTGTCCCTGAACTGGAATACATGGGGGGGAGGGAGCCTAATTCTCTTTCGTATCATTCTTTTTCCAAACTACGCAATGTCAAAATAGCATTTCCCTCAGCTTCTACAGGGGAAAACATGAGGAGGAGGTCTAAAGCACATTAAGCTGACTAGGCTGATTGAGTGAAATGCTCACGTGCAGCAAAGGTCTTTAATGACATTTGGTGGGTTCTGCTTCACTGAGACAAAAGAACGGGAGCTGTGGGGAAGCTTATGTTTGCATGCACACGCACAAACTACTATCCCTGCATTCAGAGTAATGTACCAATATGCAGTATGGGAGGCTGGATGGGATGTAGGGCTGTTTACATATGTAAATGCTTGGCACAGATCACACAGAGACACAGACAGGGATGTTGTCGGGTTGTTGAGTGCATGTGCGGCTTCTCCGGTGACAGCTGACATGAATATGCCATTATACTCCGCAAAACACACGAGAAACCAACAGACATAACGGTTTGGAAAATCCTTTCATTCCACTGCCAAATTCAATTAACACTCAAGGCGTCATTTCCAATTGATTCGCAGCGTGATGCAACGACACCAATGTTCACAATGACTGATTGTTTTTCCTCTGGTTATTTTCAACATGTCTATTACTTTAAGACACACGTGCGCGTGAGCTCGCACACACGCAAACACACACAAACACACACAAACACGCGCCCCATCCCTTGTCTCCCTTTACCCCCGAGTTGAAATGCATGTGCTATGATGTTATCAGCAAAACTCTAGCTGTTGATAACAAGACAAATTGATTTCATAAATCACCCAGGGAACAGATCATCTGTTATGAGCAGTGGCAGCGTGATTTCTCAAAAAAAAAAAAAAATCTGGCATGAAGAATTCTGCACAGCAAGCTTTTTATCAAGCCATCTATTTAATTTATCGCCCAGCTTCCTGTCAAAAGCAGCTCCCAAACAACAGGCTAATAAAGCATGAGATCTACTCAGCCACTGCAGCTTAGAATCACACAAATGAGGCTGCTTGTTTTCAACCTCTGAGTAATTGCATGCGTAATGGGACGGACGGTAAACACAGTTTTGACAACGTGTGCATCTGTCTACGTTGGCAAATGCAATCCATATTTTCATTAAAGAAAAGAGAAAAAAAACCCAGCCCAGTGGGGAACGTTCTTATGTGACTGATAAGCTTTGTTTGAAATGACTGCCTCGCTTTAGGGATCATTTATCAATGCAGGGGATATTTAACATCAGGTTGTGACAATATGACACAGACCTGCTTGAATTGTGCACAGATGAATTGTGATGGCAGACATGTATTATGTAAATGACTTCAATTAGCTTGAACTGAGCAGGCTAATTGTTGTCACTTAGACAGGTCTCTTGTGGTGCAGCTGGAGAAGGGAGGCTTAAGGGCGTGAGCGCTGCAAAGCACCGCTTATGAATTTGCGCGCGTGCGCTCCTGTGTGCACGTGCACGTAGGAGTAAGTTCAAAGAGCAGCTAGTGTGAGAATGTATGTCCTCAGCTGGTGCATATATTAATTTTGATGTTAATGCAATAAAACTGTTGAGGTCTCCAAGGGTCTGCCTGAATCCGCTGCCTTTTGTGCTGCTGTGGTGGTGCCAGTTGGCATGGGAACACACATGTGGTCTGTGAGGCGCTGCCATTGTGGAACGCTATTAGAGCTGCGTCTTTTATTCTTTTTGAGGGCATCAGGCCAGCTCTCAGTTTACCATTCACCACTGTGTACCCGCTTGGGGCTGGAACTATGACCCTGATTCCTGTCACATCTACTAAGTGTGGAGATATTCATAAATGCTTTTCTATTCATTAAAATTCCTGTTCACAAAGCACATTCAAATCAGGTGGTGGGATCTGATCTGCCACGCTGTTAAAATAGAGATGAAAGCGGCAGCAAAGAGACAACGCTGCGGCTAGATAGTGATAGGGAAACTCAGTGTGTGTATGTGTGTCTGAGCGAGGGAGAGAGAGAGAGATCGTATCATAAAAGCAGAAGGGGAGAGAGGCAGATACTGTGACACACACAAGAGAAAGGGAGACAGAGACATTTAACAAAATAAAAAAAACAAAACAAAACCCCAATTGGAGACGTTTTCACAGCTCCTAAAAGAAATCGTTAGTTTTTAAGACAAAAGGAGTTAATGTTGCATGTAATTTATTTTGTCATTTTACGCTCGGAAAACCGCAGCATCCCTTTGTATGAGAAATTGGACTTTAAATGAATAAATGAAAAAGAGGCTTAAGGCTGTTTTCTTAGCCTGACGACCCCGAACTGCCATTAATTAAAGAAAACATACAGATTTACAGCAGATGCGATCAATGCTGGCTTTAGACTTCATCACACGGTCAACTTATCCGGTGCACCAGGGTTGAGTGAAGGAGACTGAGGATTGGGACGACTGTATTAATATACAACACAAATGGCCAATGACACTAATGGGTTTTGGCTAATGCACTCTGTTAGACTCTGTTGGGCATCTGGTAGTGCTGCTTCAAACAGCCTCAACACAGGAGCTCCAAATCAGCAAGCAATGGAAACTATTTTGTGCCTTGCTAGTTATAGCCCTCTGATTCTCTGTCAATTGCCTTTTTTTTTTCTCTCTGCATATATGAATGTGTGTGTCCTTGTACTTTGCCTTGCTTCCCTCTAGCTGATGAGCAAAAACATCAAGGGTAATAACCACCAGCACAAGCTTGTGTATATTTGCCATCTGTACATTCAGTTCTTTTTCCATTTTGTTGACTTTCTGTGTCAAAATGTTACGCTAGGCATCCCCCTGTAAGCCTCTCTGAGTGCATGTGCATGCATTGTGTCCCTCATATATTTTAGGGCATCCACAGAGAAGTTTGGCAGGCAGCTGAAGTTGGTGTCATTGTGCTCAGCTGCTTTTCTCTGGACTCGCATGGCGGAGAACATGCTGTCCAACAGAGCGGCGGGTGCAGCACTGAAATGGCTAAAACAGAGCAGGCAAGCAGCCATGACCGCCGACCGCTAAGTCCTCCCCTCAAACACACACAAACACACACGCGCGCACACACTTATGCTTTTTGTCTCTTCCCGCTTGTCGCTCTACAGCAATCCCGCAGAGAAGGCCAATACACATCTTGTATGGAAACATTACATGTGCATAATACGGATGGCAGGTCACTCTGCACAGCCTGCTTTGGGCATCCACACACAACCGCCTACACCGTGTTCACCTGTCGACCGTGAATGCCTCCCCTCTCATCCTGTCACTGTCTCCTCCCTCCTGCGCTTCCCTGCAGTCCAGTGTCACAGCTCCCCATTCTCCTTTTTCTTATTCTTACTTCCCCTTCGCTTAACCTCCTCTCATTCTTCATCCGTCCTCTTCTCCCTTCTTGTATTCCCCGCAGACTGAGGTACTTTCTCCCCCGACGCAAAGAGGGACAGCCAGTCTGTGCCAATAGCCCAGCCAGACATAAAAATGGGCACCCTGGTGGGACAGTTATTACCACTGTTAAAGTGAGCTGAGAGAATGGCACAAAAGAGCTAAAGGGGGTGTAAAAAAAAAAAAAACACATCACAAAAAGGTCATGTTAGTCTGAATTTAATATTTACACACTTGGGAACTGGTTTTTAGAAGTGATTATGATTTTAATGATCTTTTTCTAGACTCTTTTATAGACTTGCTTTTATGGAAAAACCTTTTTTTATTCTACTGTTTCAAATGTTTCACTTTTAATCTGCATGTCTCACCCGTTATTTACTGCATTTGCTCCCGATTGGATCTGTGCCGTGTTTGTGATACAGTAAGTAAAGATTTAAATCTAAAAACACAGGCCACTGACAACAAATACAGCGCCACATAAAACACCCCAATGTACACACTTAGTCTAAAGCTTACATCTCATCTGTGTCACCTGAGATCTACTTGACAGCTCGCTATGCTATGGGTGAAGCTAGTAAATAGGCCCAGACTGAGCATATGGTTCTGCTTTTGTTAAGGTGCTGTTCATCACAGTCATGGCAGAGTGCTAAGTAAACACTCCCTCTGGTACCCTACTGTTTTCCTCAAGCCAACGGGAAAATCAACGCCACCCACTCAATTTGCAAATAACAGTATTTTTGCCAGGCTGAGGCTGTGATAGACAGGAGCATGGAGCCCACTGATGAGTAAACGAACACTGGTAAAACACGGAACATGGCGTATGCATGCAGTTGAGAGGCATGCCAAAAAATTTCAGCTCAAAGGAAAAAAAGAAAAAAGAATAACTTATATTTTATGTGCTCACTGTGAGTAACTTGACAGGCCATCAGTTACTGAAGATTTGAATTTCATGAGTTTTAATTTTGGCAAACCAAGTGTAAAACTTCATTTGAAGTGGTAGCTCTAATTTTAATCAGCAGCAAAACAAAGGTACGAATGCTACCTCGAGCATTTGTTTTTAAGTACGCCGATAAGGAGAGACACTCACCAAAAGCTAATTACGGTTTTAATGATAAACCGCATTTAATGTGCCTCTGTGAAATGAAATTCAAGAGGCTTAAATTACCAGCCCAGAGATTATGCCCTTAAATTTCACATGAGAATCCACCACTGATACCAATGGCCTTAGAAGAAGAAGAAGAAAAAAACTCTTTAAAAAAACAGATACTTCATTCCTGAAAGGTCAGGTCTCAGCACCTATGAGAAATAGCCTTGTGTTCAGTTTGACCGCTGAGCGATTTTAATTGTTCTCATGGGGAAACTTTTATTGAAACAACCCGCAGAGGTGCGCGTAATCCTCCAGCATAAGTTACATTTAAAAAAAGAAACTCTGAACTACTAAGGTATTTATTTGAAAGTGAAATTACAGCCACCCAGAGTAAGGTGCCAGAGAAATCTGATTTGCAATATTCTTTCCACCTACAAGATGCAAGGAATGAGAAAAGTTTACATCGTTCAGTGGGCGGTGAAGTAGCTGCAGTGGAACCGACATGATTGGCAAGTAAAGATGCAAAAAAATATTTTCTGATGTGACGATTTATCCCTAAAGTGAAGCATCTTGTACATCTGTACTCAAACCTGAGGCGCCCCATGCAGTACAACACAACCCTTGAAACTCTTTTGAAATCCAGCCCACCGTGCCCCCACAGGAATGCTTATAACTAATTCAATTTACATGCTGCTGTTTTTAAAACACTGCAGGTACAATGTGACTTTCCTGAAAAGGCTTATATTTTTTTTTTTCCCTGCCGCAGTTGGAAATGAATTTCTCTGCCTCTGCAGTTCTCTGTTTTAACAAAAGCCCACACAGTTCCCTCTGACAGCTCGCTCTCACAAAAGGAAACCACTGCGACTCAAGTGTGTGTGTCGCGGTGTGTGCTTATGCGTGAAAGGGAGCCAGCGTGAGAGAGATAAAGAGACAGAGTGAGAGAGAAGAGGGACACTGGAGTGGGAGTGTGTGACATGAGCTCTTTGCATATACGATTATTACCGCTGATGCATAAATGGGTATGGGTGTCATCGGCTGTGTCCCGCAAAGGTGTGAAAGTGTGTGCGTGGGAAGAGCAGGTGCTGTCAACCTGTATTTGTGTCTGTGCTCATGTTTCACTTTTTAAACACCATTTCCTTGTTATCTGGCACCGCTGCTCTTAGGGAGCTGAACCAATCCTTGCCACATTCAAAGCGCACCATCTCATCTGTATGGCTAAAACCCACCCACAACCTAGCCCGCCCCCTCCCCTCCCACCACCACTGCCACCGTACCTTTGCTTATCTTCTGTAACCTCCCACTTCTGCAGGTATAGAGAAACAGATGTAAAAGAAGGCCTGTCACAATGCAGCTCTGTTGGTCATGTAACCACATGTAATCTGGGTGGTGTGTGGGCCACCTGCTCCGTGGTGTTTCAATGGTGATGATGTGTTTCCTCACCGATATTTGTTTTCTCTAAACACCACCTCGCTTGTGCGTCAACATATTGCACAGTTAGCCTCGCTTTACAATGAAGCCGCGAGAGGCTACCCACTTAAATCCCGGCATGTCAAAGTGCCGCTGCATTCGTTGTCCTGTGAGTTTTGGCAGGCTGAACTCTGGATAGAGCAGTGAGTTTTGCACATCCACAGCCCTTCCTCTTATCTTTGCATTAGTCTCCTCTCATGGGCACATGCACGAGGAGGCTTGAGGAATGAGAAAGGGGAAAAAGGCAAGATAAAGAGGGAGAGTGAGAGCAAAGCAGAGCGGATGCAATTAAAAGACTGGGTCACAGATCGCAGTGCCAGGCGTCAGTGTGATTAATACACCACCATTTAGCCCAGGAGCTTTTCTCCACTGTGGAGACATGTGTGCGAGTGTGTGTGTGTGTGTGTGTGTGGTTTTGTTTGTGAATGTGCTAATATCTAAGCATACTGCAGCTAGGGGGCACCAGTAAGTTCCCAGAGGTGTACCAGGATTAACCCTTTTAACTCTTTCCCCTTGGACACCAGCTACTGTAGGTGTAACCCTTGTTTCTCTTTTCTGAACTGAGTCGTTTTTGTCACAATTCAGGCCCGCTTCCAGACCAGTCTGACTGGGTGTGCATCAGAGGTTAGTTAGGATATAACAGGATGCTGGTGACATGAACCACAGGCCCCATTGTCAAACAATGCATACACACAAATTTGCACATAAACAGTTTCAGAAATCCCCGATTCACCAATATTTTAACTGAAATTGTTCATTCTCTACCAACAAATGTAGAGCCACCTCTACTAAAAATGACTGATTATTATTGCAAACTCCACACAGAACGGTCCCAGCAGGCCCGTGGATTTTAAGCCATTATCTACTTACTGTGATGTGAGTGCTAACCACTGCACCACTGTGCCGCCCTGTGTGGCTTCTCGCTGTGAGCTCTGGTTTCCTCCCACAGTCCAATAAGGAAGCTTATTAGGTTAATTGGTGATTCTGAATTGACCACAGGTATGAATGTGGCTGTCTGGCTCGCTGTGTTAGCCCCACAATGGACTGATGGACTGGCAACCTGTACAGGGTGTACCCTCCCTATGAGAGCTGGGACAGGCTCCAGTCACACCCAGTCCCACCCGCACTAACTGGCAACCCTTTCCCTACAAGTTTTCACGAATAAAAAGTCCATACAAAACAGAAGAGGAAAATTCCAGATGTTTCAAAACCACATAGTGATCATGGAAACATTTTAAATGCTTGGCATATTAAAATGACATTCAGAAATATGACACCGTCTGGGGATAAATAAAATACATCTTTTTTTTCATTTAGTAAAATTCACTTTAATCCTTGCTGGATGTCATCACTTACAGTCTAATTTCTTGGCTTTATCCCACAGATAATGGATGACACAGGATGATTTTTCAATAACTGTAGTGAGTCTTTTATCTTGGGCTTCAGGATCAGCTACTCCGTGTCCTTCTTTATTTACTTATTTATTTTTTACTGGTCTTTCATTCATTTTTTTTCACATCAACTTTGATGCCAAACCTTTTCTTTACCTTTTTTTTGTTACGTGAGCCAAAGTGAGAGTCTGACGGGAAACAATTCTTAGTGCTTCTGTTATTTCAGCTCGACCCTTAGTGTTTTTTTTTTTTTTTAACCATAAAGGCTCCCTCCTTGGACACTATTGTTTCAATTTCTTCAGTTGGTGATTTTCTTCTTTTTTTTGCTTTAGCAGCCAGACTTCTGTCTTACACATCATCACTGCTTTCTCTGTGATCCACCTCGAGGTAATTTTTTTTTTCCCTCCATAGAAAAATGGGGCGCTTTGCAGAATGCAAATATTGAGCATCTGATTCACTAACATGGACACGGTGGTAACAACTAAATTGGCCTGTCCATGCATTTAATGATTCTGATAGCATTTGTGTGTGCACTTTTTTTTGTGGCGGGTAGTAACCTGTCTACACAGTATCTGGTTATAAAGAATGACGGGTGCCAGTATGACGAGAAGCCAAGACAAACATTTAAAAGAAAAATCATAGAAATAAGAGAAAAAGGGTGGGCAGATGTTTGCAAATTCAAGAATGATTTATAACTAAATACATCATAAAATACAACATGCAAAATGTTACTAAACTTCACACTGTTGTGAACTTTAATGAGCACACACTTTCTTGATTTTTTTTTTTTGCATGCCTTTTGGCCGACCATCTCATCAGCAGCTACCCACTAATTTCAGATCAGATGAAGTCAGTGAAATCTGGCTCCCAGTCAATCCACCCTCTGCAGAAAACTTGCATCAAGGCAACAAACAAGGCCTCAAAAAAAAATTCCCCCAATTGAGCTATTGGCCCTTCCCAGAGTGTTATGGTAATGAGAAATGTTCCTTTTTGAACCACAGCAAGCTGCACAAACATATCAACTGATTCTTTCTTTTATTTCTTTCATCTGGCTCCCACTCACCAGACCTTGCCTTCAAGGCTTTCCCTTCGATTTAGCGTGAGCAGAGAAAGAGCCATGCTTTATCACAGCAATATCACTTTTAAGGAGGTGAAGTGAAGAAAGTGCCTCAAGGCTACATAGCGTCTGTTATCTCCCAGTACAATATAATAATTGCACATAGCCCAAAGTAAAGGCAGTGGAACCTCATGCAGCTGGGCCTAGTGACAAAGAGGGAAATGTGAGCAAACTAGGGGCAAAGATCAGGGGAGAGAAGAGGCTTTTGGGAATCGGTGGTCCTCACTCAACCGAATAACAACTGTAATGAAATCCTCAAGGAAGAAGTTTTGCTTTTTTTTTGTCTTTGTAAAATACAGAGAATAGTTTTTAGATAATGGTCACACTATCTATCTGTCTATCTGAGGCAGTCTGTGTCCAGAGTTTGCAACTGCAGCACCTCATCTGGTTATTTTTAGCTGGTCTTTAGCCAGGATACCTTCAATAAATAATATAACAGCGAAAACAAAAGCACCGCTGAGCAGGTGCAGTGAACAAGTGTGTGAAGTTTGATGGGTGTAGCTCGAACAATATGCATCAATGGTGTGAATTTGAACATCCTGGGTGAGATCGATTATCGCGTTATCGCGTTCACAAGATTTTCAGAAAACCTGACCTCTGACCTTTACCTTTAGGTCAAGGTCGCCAAGATTAGAACACGAGCCAGATTTTTAGTAGATGCATCTACGGTGTGAATTTGAACGTCTTAGGTCACATCTTTCTCGAATTATGACCATCGTCAAAGTTTTTATGGAACAGACGCCGCCGATGCTGCGACAATACCTCGACTTTTTCCTCGAAACAGCCGAGCTAACGAGATTTCTACCCCAGCACAAGCCCTCACCTCACCTCATCCACTCCCCAGCCCCACCCCCTCTTTCAGTCCTCAGAGAAACCAAAGACTCACTCACCAGGTAATCAGCTTTTAATTCTCTTCCCTCATTCTTTTTTTTGTAATCTTCTCTCATTTTATCTCTCCCTCAACCACGGACTGAGCCGATCGGCAGCCATTTCTTCTCTCCGTGTCCTTCTTTTTTTTTCCCTCTCTCTGTCTTTTCCTCCTCTTTATTAGCATAAAAGTGTTTGCATCCTTCCCTGATGATTGTTTAGCTGCTGTGTTCAGCATCTAGATTTGATTCCCTACAATTGCCCTAATTAGCATTACAAATATACACTTAGAAAGAAACAGAAATCTCTGTTAGGCCTGACAGACTAATTTTAGGAAATGGAGGCCAGAGGAAAAGGCAACAGTAAATTTGTGTGATAAAAGGTGTATCACTACATCTCAATAATGAGGTGTCTTATCCAAGTCCACCGAAACTACACTTTCACCACATTTATGTAAATTAATGGAGAAGGTGTTTGCTTAGACTGAATAAAAACAGCACACCGAGGCTCTTACACTGAGAACATGCTGGATGTTCAATTGTGATAAAAGGTGTAATCACACGGAGAAACGCAGCTCTTATCGTCTCTCTGCGCCCTCTCTCTACAACAGATCATGTCTTTTAAAGCCAATGATTAGACTTAAGACAGATCTCCTTCATTATCCACAGCTCTCATCCATTTCTCTCTAATCCTGTCTCCTACTCCGAAGCCCCTGGGGGCAAACGATAGGTCACGGCCAGCCATTAGTCTGCTGGTCCCGTGACCAGGAAGAAAAACTCATCTGTATTTTTCAGACGAGGAGTTCAAGACCCCTTCAAAAGTTAGCTACTGACGGCCATTGTAACAGCTACACTACTTCATGTACTTTCTGTTAAATGAAAGATCTTTGCCATTCCAAAAACAGGTTACTTTCAACTCATCCGGTCTAAGGAGTGATCGCTGAGATGGAAACACATCGCCTAAGATGATGAACTAATTGTTCAGCTACTATTTGAAGCTGTAAAGGTCATTCTATTGACTGTGAAAGTAAAGCCTATTTTAGCCCCCCCACACACACACACACACACAAAAAACCTATTAACACCCACTAACATGCTCCCTCTGTCTTCCCTCTGCAGCAGTGGTTGTTGTAGTAAAGTTTTGAATGGCAGTGATAAAAACAGCTCACCTGTGTGGACATGCTAATTTTGGCCACTTTTTTTTTTTTTTTTTTTTTAGGAATGATTCCATGACATGTTGAAGTTATGAAAATATAGTATAACCATGCTAGGCAGCTGTTTGTCAGCTGTGTGGATTTATATCCACAGTGTGACATTTTTCAGTGCACAAGCCACTGAGACACACCTGTCACCTGCCTGGCACAGCGCTGCTAAGCCAGAAATATCTACACACAGCACTGCACGGCTTTGCAAATAAGCTTGTGACACTGGACATTAAAAAACAAACAAACAAACAAACTTCTCACTGGCAATGAAACAGAATATATATATATATTTTAGTGGATGAATTAATTGGCATCCTTTTGGTCAGCCAGCAAACAAATGTGGGTTCTGGTTGGAACCAAGCCTGCAAAGTAAACGGCCCCGATCACAGACACATGGACTAAAGGGGCAAATTGTTGTGAGCTGGGTGCTAATGTTGTCATTATTGAGATAATTGCTTTTTCAGCCAGTAACACTGTGCCATAAGCCTCAGAGTTAAAGTCAAAACAGGAATCAATGCCTTGTGCTTCAGGCTGGAAGAGAAACCATTTTACATTTAATGTCAAACCAGCAAATCAGATTTCTAGAAACCGTGTTTCTAAAGGCACATTTGAGTCAAGGCCAATAAAGTTAACACTAGTACAAAAAAAAAAAAATTACATATATATATATATATATATATATATATATATATATATATATGAAAAGAAAAAGTGTAGAGACTATAAGTAAATCTATCAGTTAGTCAAGTTACAGTATTGATCTTTCTGACATTTTGAATTGGCAAATTAGCTTGTAATTAGTTAGTAAGACTGTTAGCAAACAGCTGCCAGTTGAGTGTATGCTGGAACACTGCTTATGAGAACAAAACAGTACAAAAAAAGAAAAGAAGCAAGAACAAAGAGGATACAGCTGCTGGCTGTAAAACCAAAAGCAACAGGCTGACAGAATAAAAGACGCCATGGAGCTGAGGGAAGCTGCAGAGATGGCTGACTTTCTTTAAGGGTTTGTCACTTTGAGCAACATCACAGTACGGAGTCATTTCATCCATTGTTAATATAAAATTACTATCTACTGCTTTAAATGAAAGCCAGCAGCAAATATACAGTACGTCGCCTTGTAAATAGCACAGTGAAGGATAAAAGCAAGCATTTATGACTAACCGCACTGTAGCTAAAGTATTTTATCCTGTGTAATCAACATTTACACAGTTCCAGTTGGAGCTTGGATTTGCATATGCACTTGAATAAAAAAACTGTTCGAATCTTTCAGAGCGCAGCCCTCCTTTAAAATTTAAGTTTCTTTCAACAGCTATTTGCTTTGAAGTCACCCTGGCCTGTTCCAGAAAATCAATTAAAAACATGACTAATACATTTGCACCTAACATTTTCCACTTTCCTCTTTAAAACGTTTGATGTCCCCCCACAGCCCAACACTGTGCAATAAATGCCAAGATCACAGAGATAGTGACGGGAGAGTTTCAACAAGGACTGTTTCACACTCATTCGTTGCTTCAAGTGAAGCTCTGACCTAAAGTGAAATTAAATAATGAAGGATATCAGTAGAGTCCTACTGGGCTCTTTTTGCACAGCATTCACTAGAGTAAGTCAACATGTCTCAAAATCCCATCAGAAGAATGGTACAATCCAGCCATAAAAGTACTTTTTTCTGTTAGGCCTGTAAGACATTTTTCTGCTGCATGATTTATAAATAATGTAGTGCAAGTGTATTTTTTTTCCTCCAGCATACTACAGCTCCTTGCATTTCTTATATAAGTCCCCTAGTGGCAGTTATCAGAGATCTGCAGTGGTCCTTAATACGAGCATAAGAGCTGTCCCTTAGGTGGCCAGTATTAAGCCTCATTGTCTGCTGTAGATGTAGAAGGCACAATAGGAAAAGGATGAACCTCTCTGTTCAACTATCTACTAGGAGGGAATGGGAGGTCGGTCTCCCCGGACCATGGCGCCAAAACCATTATTCTTATCGCTGCAGGACAACTCTCCGCAGGTCAGAAAAAAACCCTTCTGAAAGGTCAAATGAGAGTGTCTCAGTGTGTGTGTGTGTTTACCTCCTCCCCACCTCTCTCACACTAGACATTTCCGTGTTTCTCATTAACTGATAATACATCACTCATGACCTTGTGATAAAAAAACATTAGCTGGAGACGAGTCATTAATCATTAAAGAAACAGGCTGTTTAGGTTATCAGGTGAGAATGGGTATATGCGTTATCGCTCAAGTAATGGGAACGAGCTTAATTGCTCTTCTTAAGCAGCTCACAATATAGGATGTGGGTTGTGTGTTGCCTTTGGTCACAGAGTTGACTGTATCATTTCGGGCTGTCATTGAAAAATCTGGTTTAGGATTGGCCAGTTGCAAATCGTCAATCTGAATGTGCTGTGTGGAAAAGAGTTGCTCTACTAGTACCTGTTGGAGATGAAGGGGAACTGGCCACATTCCTACTTATGCATGTTTACTTACTGCAGTTAGTTTTATGGAAATTAGGGCTGAATTTACTTGACCCAAACAAAAAAAAAAGGATAGCCATACAATAAATAACCCAATGCCCAAAATATATCAACAAAATTTAATTATTATAAAATATCCATCTCGTGTGAGGAGTCACTTAAGATCACAAGGGATCTCCGGTCTCCAACCCCAGGAATAGAGACTCTCCATGGAGGCAGATGAATGGCAAAAAAGACCACACCAGCTGTGTCCTGGTCAGCCTGCTGGTAGGGAAATGCACTATCTGTTCAGCAGTTACTCAAAACAAGAAGGGCATTTCAAATCGATCTTGGACGGGGTCCCTCTCTTGGATGGAGGAAAAAATAATCTGCAATGCTAAACTGGGTTGCCAATTATACTTTGGCATTTGTTAATGCATGTGGGTGTCCCCGTCCACCTAAAGTGTGTGTACAAAATACGGATTTTGTTTTATTGTTAAGTTCAAATACCAACAATCTTTCTCCATCACTGCTGTGCTGTTATTGTCCAGTTTGTCTTGAATCGACAGCATCTGTGGTACCGGACCTCCATATATATTTTTTTTAATTTGTAAATACTGGTTCTTGTGGCATCCCGAGTAGATTTTGTACATTGTTGAGAGTCAGGGACACCATGCCCATAGCTGTAAGTGGGTCATTCTGTGTACATGCTTTATCTGTATATGTACTGCGTAACTATAAACCCAGTTACTTATCTGCCCATAGTTGAACCTTCAGAGCTGTACCTAGTGTATTAATGCCACTGCTTGGCCTTACTGACAATCACTTTTTCTTGAAAACCCCTCAATATTATTTTGCCTCAGTATATCAGCCTTGATCTTCTTCCTAAGCATGCAAGAGTGCTGCTGTTACCTGGATTATGGCTCTTATAAACAAAACAAAAACAAGCTTCTAAAGACAGCTCTGTTTGAACAGAAAGATGTTCGCTTGGGAGGCCGAAGCAGGCAGTTCAACAGATGAAACATTTTCCGCAGAACTGTTTACTATATTATCCAAAATAAATAAATAAATAAATCTGCTGTATTTTATTTTGATGTGATTGAAATTTTTAAATTTAATCCGTCTCTGAAGCAGGTAACTGTTTTTATTTGAATTTATTAATTACATTTGAATCTCAACTTGACATTTCAGTACATTAGTCAGAAAAATTCCAGCGTCAAAAAAGCGTCTTCATGATTTACTCCTGCTTAGAAATGCTGAGAACACTTGCTCCACGCGCGTGCGTGCGTGTGTGTGTGTGTGTGTGTGTCTGTAACACAAAAAAAAGCAGCAGGATGCAAGATTATAGATTCAAAAAGCTCTCTGTATTAAGTAAAATATGTTTAATTATCCTGGTATCATTTTTCATTAATTAAATATTGGCTGTAATTAAACAGAGCAATTCTCATTCCTCTTACAATTAATACACACCATTCATTCTGTTGTTTGGCAACCAAAAGCTGATGGCCGGTTGCCAGCCTGGCAAACCACTTCTAAAATTTACTCTGGGGCCCCTGGAGAAGTTGGATAGATTTTGTTTTCACTTGCTAAAGCTGGAGGATCTAAAACCCAACCAGACAGAGCAGTGCTGAACACACAACACAAAAGCACACTAAGGACCTGTCTCTCAAAGCAGCAAAATTAAATTAGCAGTTTAACAGCACTAAAAGGAAGGCAGAATAGGGTTTCCTTTCATTTCAGTACATGGTCAGTTTTCCTTATTCAGCTATCATGATTATCCTATTTCTTGCCACAAGTCCCAAGTCAGTGAAAAGAAACACGGGCTGCAGATCCAGAGAAAACTGTTTTTGAATGCACCGTTCTTCATTATGCAGACATATGCTGCTTTAATTATCACCTGGATAGTCTCATAAACGCTCCTGTTCTGTTTATGTGCCTTTTCCCATTTGCGGTGTTTACAAACATTGCCCATTCTCACAAACTTTCAAGGTGAAATTCAGTAATACAACAATATCAAGCAATAATTGTCGGTGTGAAAAGTATATTTAGACTTGCAAATCACTATGTAAACGAGGTCTGCGGTGGAGGAGTCAGCTGTACTGCAATCACAGCTTCGGGCTTGAAAATACCAAATTAATTGCTGAGCTTTACTTTCATGCCAAATCCAAACTGAGTCTGACTCTCTTGCCAGCATCAATTTGTCAGTGTAGGTGTTAAAACTTTCCAAATGATGAACATTTCAAACGCAGAGCCTATCTGAGCTGGCCAACAGCGTTGCTAGTGTTATGTGCTATAACTTGCTAACCTATAACGTATGCCTGAATTTGAGCTGTCTGCTCTGTGTAAATCTCTCTGTCGGGCTGCAGGCGCAGAGGTGACAGAGAGGCAGATGAGGACATCCAGTGCAGTATGAAGGATGGTGGCAGTCGTTCCCCCAGGCCACGGTGATGGCACTACATCGATCCAGCCACTCCGGAGCCTGAAGTGCAGAGCCTTTTGGCTTTGTCAGCACTGTTCAGCTCAGCAACACTACAACTCCCCTGATCACTGTCAGAGACCCGGGAGAAAAAGCCCAGGGAATGGCAAGAGAAAATGCTGATGTATCTGGAGTCGGGCAGGTGGCTAAATAACTGCTAAGTATTTAACATGCACTTCTTTATAACGTCCTACCTGTTAGAGAGTCATGCAAATTAATGTTTACTGTAGGGCAGGGGAAAAGCAGGAAAACAGAGGGAGCTTTTGGAGTGGTTTCTCCTTCATCTACCTCAAAACAGAAGCACCTGTTTCTCCTATGCAGCCTGCCAAATGCTCCTCCAGGAAACTTCATTCTACTAATCCACTTTATATTTACTCACATGGAGGTGTGCCGGCACTACTGAAGGTATGCACCCGTGTTATCTTCTAAGGTGATTCGCTATGTACAATAATTTAGATCTTGTGTCATTGATCTCTCGGTTCACTTTTGAGACTTTATGCGTTCTCCTTTTTCTTTGCTTACTGAAGGAATCAATACGGGCCAGACTCTGGTCTTTCAGCCTTCTGGTTTATTGTTAAACTCTTTTTAAAGTTTGTCTAGATCTGAGTCATAGCGCAGACACACGGGAAACCTGCAAATTCTAAAAGCACAGGCCTTGGCACTGAAGAGGCCTTGAAGTGCACAGGTAGAGAAATCCAATTAAAGACACAAACAAATGTTTCAAACCTCCTGTCTGAGACATTATGAATTGGGAAGCAATTGCTTAAATAATGTGCCCCTCAACGTGGCATTTTGAAATTACCTCAATAATCAACAATTCAGGAACTCAACAAGGAGGCATTTAGATCAGAAAACGGTGAAAATCACACTTTAACATTTTGGGAAATGCGCTTATTCACTTATCAGTGCCAGTGTATTTTGAATAATGCTGTATATAGCTGAGCTAGCGTGCAGTTAAGGATTGGCATAAGAACTGGAAAACAGAGTGAAACAGGTAGAGAAAAATAAACACAGCAGCCTCACATTTAAAACTTGCTAATTAACACATTCTATTAATATAAACGCTCTCATGCAGAGGTTTATGTCATGTGGTGGTTTCTTGTTTTTAGTAAGTGTTGCTTTTATACTTTCTCAAACAAAATACGCAGGTGCTTGCAGATTTTATCGCCTTTGGATGCAGCCAGTTTAGCTCTTTGTCGTTGTTTCCTGTCCTAACGCTTAGGGAAGCCTGCTGGCTACTAGTCGTACCTTTACAGTTACCATTCACACATGAGAGTGACACCAAACCCCCCAAAATATGTAAGACCCACCTTTAATTCACCACCAAAAATTCCAAAAAGCACTTTTATAAACATTACATATCGGTGCAGCCTTTACGTCTGACAATCATGTTTTAAGAGATCTTCTTATCTTAGTCATCCATCCATTTTCTCTTATCCAATTCAGGGTCGCAGGGGAGCTGGAGCCTAGCTCAACTGCCATAGGGCAAGAGGAGGAGTACACCCCGGACAGTCATCAGTCTATCACAGGGCTAACACAGGTGGTGGATTTGTCCCAGGACCTTCTTGTTGTGAGGTGACAGCGCTAACCACCACGCCACCGTGCTGCCCTCATCTTAGTGATGTGTTTACTAAATGGTCTATGTATGACTGGAGGATTTTTCCTATCAACAGGTACACCATAGGAGTTTGGGGGCAGCACCTTAAAAGACCCATTAGCTCTTGACACATCTCTTCCCACTTCCAATCAGACAATGAAGGAATAAGCCTCCAGGAAAAACATTTATCTGCAAAAAATAAAATCAAACGATTCTGCCAGGACTTGTAAAACTGAACTTAGCCGTTCTGCTGTGCGCAGGAAAAAAGGCTTTCTTTCACCCCGTAACTATGTGTGTGTTCAGCAATAACAGAGCAGTGAAATCCATTAGGCACTATTGCAATGCTGGCATGGTTACTGTTTAGGTGGGATAAGCAAATTCTTGCACACACAGGCAAATTTGCAGGGTTGTCAGATGTGAAAAGACGACAAATATTCATCTCCGCGCTCGAGCATCAACATAATCAAGCTGGCTTGTTTTAGGCTGAAGAGGAATTTGGATTTTCCCGGGGGACCTGCAAAACGATGACATGTATCATACAAAGAAGCAAATCGCTCCTTCCAACGGCAGCCACAGTACTTCTCTCTCAAACCGCTAATGCAAACCAAAGTAAAAGTCTTTGTTATATTACGTGATTTACACTAGTTGATAAAGTGTTCATAAAGGTTTATAGACATCATATGATGGAAAAAATGGAATGACATGACATTTCTCTCTATTGTAGCGGGAGAAAAAAAAAGTACAATTCTGAGCATTTCGCATGAAAAGCTTGCTGGGAAATGTCAAGCTGACTGTCATTAAAGACTCAGTGACATTTTTATTCCATCTTTTAAAGCTATGATTCCATCTCTGCCAACAGAAGCAGTAATCTGCTGCTCCCCACCAGACAGACGTCAGACAGATTAACTCAATTACTCTTTGACTTGAGTGAATGAAGGAAACAATACATTTCTCATTTAAGCTTAATCCTGTGTGGGAGCAGCGGAGGAGGAATATAGCAGGTGGAGGAAAGGCAGAGACGGGGAGAAGGTGGGAGCGCATGGGGCTTAAAAATGAATTCTGAGACAGCCGGCATGTTTGCTCATCTTTTTTCATGCCCTTGCTTAGTCGGCGAGTGGCAGAGAGAGAGAGAGAGAAAGTGAGAGAGAGAGAGAGAGAGAGAGAGCAGACACAAAGATAGAGAGGAGGAGAGCAGGCAAGAGATGGAGAGATAGACATGACGGAGTGACAGACAGGGAGACAGTCAGGTGGAGGGAAGAGAAATGAGAGAGACAGAATGGGGTTTACAGCTTCAATATGTCAGAGTTAGTTTGCAGTATGAAGCAACAAAAAAGTCAACCCATTTCCACCGTGCTGACACACCCGAACTAATACCCCGCACGGGGCATTACAGTCAGCTTTGTGTATGAAACACGGTGTGACACATGAGGTCTCTGTATTGTCTGCAGCATCTGTTGCAGGGGCACAGATGGCAGTGGCCATCCTCACCACTGCTTCGCCAAGCTCCTGCCTCATGGGAGAAGCGGTCTGCGATGACGTTTTACTGACAGTGCGGGTCATCTGGTAACACGTGACACAGGGAGCGTGGGGGTGTCAGGTGCGGGGGGGGGGGGGG
>JAVDPK010001007.1:96527-112753 GCA_034780415.1 Cichlasoma orientale | reverse complement strand
TGTGTGTGTGTGTGTGTGGGTGTGTGTGTGTGTGTGTGTGTGTGTGTGTGTGTGTGTGTGTGTGTGTGTGTGCATGTCATCCTATCTGCAAACACGGTAGCTCAGAAAGTTTTGAATGAATTCTGAGGAATCTTGGTTGAGGTGCAGAGTGGGGTCATGTTAAAAATTCATTAAAATTTGGCTTACATCCACCGTGTCTCCAAGGTCAACTTCATGATTTATTGGTTAAAAATTGACAAAAAGCCTCATAACTTAGAAACTATGATTCTGTGGTGTGTATTGTCAACTTATAGAAAGTACTGTATAAAGATTTAAAATATGTCACATTTGACCGCTGACCTCTCCTTCAAGGTCAAAAGATTGATCTAAAAGCCAAAGTGATAATAATGCAATATAGAGAAATTTAAAACGATGTTTCTTATTGCTATTGTTTGTATTAACAACATATAGGCAGTGATATATAAGGATTTAAATATGACCTTACTCTGGACCTCTGAACTCTTCTTCAAGGTCAAATAAGGTCAAACTTTCATAAAATGTCTTTTATTGTTAAAACTGTGCTTAAAATTCTGCTGCCTTTGTTTGTATTGGAGACATTTAGGAAATTATACTGGAAATGTGTTTATATCTTTAAAGAAAATATTGTCAAGACAAAGATAATGAACTGCCTAATTAGAAATATACTGTAGTATAATATCATATAATAAGCTTCAGTTATTCACGTCCAGTTATTTACAAATCAGTACCAATTATCTATCACCTACTCCTACATAATGTTTGTGTAATCAAAGTAAACATCTGTCATGCTACACTTATCTGATTTTTACCGCACTGCAAACTCCTTAAAGTACGTTCTTGTTACTAGATGTTGTCCGCAATAGATATTGAATCAAAAGGAATATTTTGCAAGACAAAGCCGACGCAGATATCCAAAAATGTAGGACGATGAGCACTGACGCTCGGGCGGATGTGCGTGTCAGCCGAATGAGTCAAAAATGCTTCCTGGCATCATGACTTAAATGTGAATGGGAAAATGATTCATTTTGACTCAATATCTGCCAAATTATGTGATGTTCATTGTGAAAAAAAAATCTATAATCCACTGAGAAACTGCACAACAAAAAAAAAAAAAATGTAATTTCCAATATCTCTGCTTTGAAGTTTGTCAGTGATAGTTTATACAGCCAAGGATATGCTGCAAACTTGATGCTGCAGATTTCCTGCACAGACAAACAAATATAAAACATGCTCAAAGGAAGTTTCAAACGGCACTGCCGGTATACACGGTACTCGTTTTTTTTATGGGGTCTTTGTCTCCTCAAAGCTTGCAAATTTCTTTTATTCTTTTATTTCTTAAATAGGATTGTGTTTTTGCTTTTATGTTTTCATTTGTCAAATGTAAAGACGCACACAGCAAAATAATAATGAGCAGAAGAAGAAAAAGAAGCTTTTAAGGACACTTTAAACAGGTTACATTCATTTTAAGCAATCATAAATAATACAAAAACATTTGACTGACAAAATTAATCACATGCTAAATTCACTCCTGTAATGGGGAGTTTTGAGTAGTTCTATGAACAACAGATTGGTGCAGTATTGGATGTGTTTGAGGAGAGAGCTCCAGAGGGAGGGGGGCAGCTGTAGAGAATTCTCTGTCGCCCCAGGTCTACTGCTTAGTCCTGAGTGGTGTTGACAGGAGCTTGGCATGAGAGGAGCGGAGGTTGGGGGGGAAGGAGTGTGGTTACGGAGCAGGTCTGTTAGGTAGGAGGGGGGCTGGTTATGGAGGAGAAGAAGGACTTTCAAATGAAGCTGTTGTGAGAAGAAAGCCGCTGAAGGAAAAGGTGTGATGCGAGTGAGCAGGTGTGCAGCAGAGTTCTGGTGCTTATATGGGCCTTTAGATGATGTCCCATAAAGATTTATTTGACAAAGACTGATAGACGGAGATAGCTGTGTCTTTTAGTTGGTAAAGGCAGCTCTGGGGAGTTGATTGATGCTATATTAGGAGGACAGAATACTGTCAAAAAGAACTCCAAGGTTGACGATGTGTAGAGTTATTGGTGGCGATGCAGACATTATGAATGGTGTGGTGATGGATTTGAGATTAATGATGATCTGAGTTATCACAGCTCTGTTTGAGGGAATTTGCCTGCATCCGTGGTTTCAGTTCAGTAATGCAGCTGGTAAACGTGGACTGATATGCAACGGTGATGCGTTCAGTGAAGACGTAAAGTTGGATGCTGTTAGTGTAACAGCAGTGGTTTCCAAAGGGAAGCATGTACAGGATGGAAAGAAGAAGACCACGCATATGGTGGAGGATGCCTTGTGAGCTAATAGAGGAAAGTAGCGCTGTTTATGTTGACAAGCTGTGGCCTTTTTGTGCGATAATACCTTAGCCTAGAGAGGGCAATACCAGTGATGTTGAGTTAGGACAAGGAAAAGAACGGAATGCTTGATGGTATTGAAAGCTGCAGTGATGTCAGGGAGGATTAGGATATTGAAGTGACCAGGAGGCGAATGCTGATGTTTAAAGTAGAACTGCTTCTGTACTATGTAGTGAGCAGAAACCAGATTTAATTGGTGTGAACGCGTCATTGGAGATTAGGCTGTGTTTCAGTTGGAAGGCGACAAGATGTTTATTGCAATTTTGACAGAAAAGGCGGATTATAAATGGGCCAGAAAAAGCTCATAATATCAGGTATGTGTCTAGTTTTCTTTTTGTTTTATTTATTTATTTTTTTTGAGGATTAGCATGACAACAGCCAATTTTAGTGTTTTGGGGTCTGAACGTGAGCTGATAGAAGAGTTACGGATTATAGAGATAACTTGGAGACAATCCCTGACAAGATTACATGCCATACAGGCATAGCATCATCATACGGTTTTGATCTGAAATCATCAACTTGCCCATCACAGAACTTTTAAATATCCTTTAGGGGCCTCTTGGTTGCAGGGTGAGGCCTCGGTGATCGCGCTGTGGGAGGAGCTTGTCTGAGGTGTGCTTGGTCTGCGGCAAAGTTTAGATGATCATGTTACTGACTTCACATCTGATTAGTTTTAATGTTGTGGCTGATTAGTACAGAACTGTGTGTTACTGTAGTGTGTATATTTTTTGATGTCATAGTTCACATTAAATCTTAAATGTTCTTAAATTGGTTAGAAAGAAACCTGGAATTTCAGTGATACTGACATTTACAAGAATAAAGTACCAAACCTACTTGTACTTGGAGCATAACAATGAATCTGATTGCTCAGCAATGTTAGCTTCTCTCTCTGGTGGAGTCACGCTTTTTAGTGCCCTGGAACCTGTGTGTGAGATGCATTGTTTACAGTCACTTAAACCTACTGCAATCTCACACTCAAAAACAGCTTTTCATGTTGGCCTCAGTCATTTTGAGCTGTTTTCTGTTCTGATGACCTTGCTGTTGCTTAGAGGTGTTTCCTTCCTCCATCTTCACACACTGAGTTAACAAAAAACCCCCACAAAAAACAAACAAGACTATGGATGAAAAGTACATTGTATGGCCATTGTACTGACTGTGTGTCACATAGTATCAGCATGTTGGGATACAACTGTTTGACTTGCATCCTTGTGTATGGTGAATGGCATTTGAAACAAACCTGCAACATGGTCAAACTGCAGTGAAGGTGAAATGTTGCCAGAAATCAGATTTAACAACTTTGTCTCAAAGTATGAGAACACTAGAGTGCTTGTTTATCTCCAGTCTTTTCTGGGGAAAGCATCTGGCCTGTAGTTTCTACTCTTCTTTGAAAGACAAAAGAGGCAAAGCTGATTTTAAATGAACATCTTTACGATTCCACTTCCTGCAGTAAAAATACAGTAAAAATGTTCTCACCCAACTCGTCTTAAGTTGGTATTTTTCTAGCTTTTATTTAAGATGGCACTAAGCAGTTCATTGACAGTGAATGTATACTAATAGTACAAACAGTATCAGCCTCTTTGAAAGCGAATACGTGCAATATTCTGCATGTGGCAGAAATAGATGATTTTTTCATCAAGCAACAATCCTCTAGGTTTAAGTTCACAATTATGACTGTTGGTATTTTACAATAAGAGGTGTACTAGACATACAGTGATGTATTTTTGATGTGTTCAAATCATAAATTTATCTCAAAAATGATATGTTTAGCTGAATAATGTCAACCAGGCAAATATTCTATCCTGAAAACATCTCTTTTTAACTCATTGATGGGTGATCGTCTGCTGCAGTCTCTGGCTATACATTACTCATCACACCAGTATAGGATGCTGTAGGTTGTGTGATGCTGGCTAGCCTTTCTAGGGTATAAATTGTGTGCATGGCAGTGTTCACTGTTGAGCTAATCACTTAACAGATCCACTGAGGAAGCACGCTCACTGGGAGCCTGCACTCAACACGGCTGACTAAGAGGGAAGGGTGTGTGTATGCGTGCACTGTTTGCGAGTATCTGTGTGTATGTGTGTGGGCACTGTGGATGACTGAAGGGTTCTGGCAGAACGAGGTCACTCTGTTCTACCAGGTGATTTTGTGCGGGGGTGGACAGGATAAGGAGGTATGTTTGTACATGTGTGCATGTGCGCGTATGATTGCACTGCAATGCATGGGCTGTTCAAGTAAAAATGTACCATCAAAACAGGTTTTATGACTGTAATTTTGCACCGTTTAATAAGAGAGATTTTTCTTTATAGGAAAAGGATTTCTTTTATAGAAGTTCTTCTGCATTAGTTTTACTAGAAATTTTATGCATGTTAATGAAAAAAGTTTTATATATTGTATCACCAAAAGTATTCGCTCGTCTGCCTTCACATGCATATATGAATTTGAGTGACATCCCATTCTGAATCCATAGGTTTTATGATGACGTCGGCCCACCCTTTGCAGTTTTAAAAGCTTCAGCTCTTCTGGGAAGGCTTTCCACAAGGTTTAGTAGAGTGTTTATGGGAATTTTTAACCATTCTTCCAAAAGCACATTGTGAGGTCAGGCACTAATGTTGGATGAGAAGGCCTGGCTCGCAGTCTCCGCTCTAATTCATCCCAAAGGTGTTCTTTCGGGTTGAGGTCAGGACTCTGTGCAGACGCCATAGAACACGTCTCCACTGAGTCCACTGATGGCATGCTTTATACCAGCAGTCCCCAACCTTTTTTGCACCATGGACCAGCTTAATGTCAGACAATATTTTCACAGACTGGCCTTTAAGGTGTGGTGGATAAATACAACAAAACAAAATGATACAACCGGCATAAAAACTGTGATATTTTCTAAATATAATAATAAACGTGAATCCACTCGTATGCAACTTTATCGCAGCGTCCTCGTAACATCGCGCCAACAACATAACGTGAGCAACATCCTCTCTGCCCCCAGCACTCTCTGGTTGCCATGGTAACATTTAAACAATGTTTAAAATAAGATACGCCGCAAAAATATAAAGTGAATGAAAGATACAACTCACCATAACACTAAATCAGTGTGAGTCCTGAGCTTGTTTCTCTGCAACTCATTTTTGCTAGCTTGTGGGTTGGCTGGGACCGGCTGGCACTGTCAGAATCCCTACAGTAACAGGAAGCTTTGATTTCACATGGAGAGTGTCAGCTTAACGCTTGGCTGGGGCCGCCTCACTGCTATCCCCGGTGTTGCTAAATATAAATGATAAATGGAATAGTTCTTATATAGCGCTTTTCTACTCTAGTTGAGCGCTCAAAGCGCTTTATACAAGCGTTATGTACGTAGGTGAACCAACCTAGTTCGTCAGACAGGCATGGGAACCAGTGACGCTTGTGGGTTTAATTTTAGCGGTAACATATCACGTGACTGAGACAAGTATCTTGACACGCATTAAGAGTGATGTAATGGAAAGAATCCACCTATTTTTCAAAATAAAACATCGTTCAGACTCAAATAATAAATAAAATGGAAATAATGTAAGTTATTTATTCTTTCAGTGTGGCCTGGTACCAAATGACCCACGGACCGCTACTGGTCTGCGGGCCAGGTTTTGGGGACCTCTGCTTTACACCACTGCCTCTGATGCTTTGCATTGTGCTTAGTGATGGGGAGCTTGGATGCAGCTGCTCGGCCATGGAAACCCATTCAATGAAGCTCTCTACACACTGTTCTTGAGTTAATCTGAAGGCCACATGAAGTTTGGAGATCTGTAGTGACTGACGGCGACCTCTGCGCACTATGCCACAGCTGAACCTGCCTGGTGATTTTACATAGCCTATCATTCATGGCTGAGCTGCTGTCATTCCCAATCGCTTCCACTTTGTTATAATACCACTAACAGGTGACTGTGGAATATTTAGTAGCGAGGAAATTTCATGACTTGACTAAACTGCACAGGTGGCATCCTATCACAGTACCACACTGGACTGTACAGAGCTCCTGAGAGCGACCCGTTCTTTCACAGATGTTTGTAGAAGCACTCTGATTTGGAACACCTGGATTTAATGATTTGGATGGCTGAGTGAATAAGTTTGGTAATAATGTGTATGTTAATATGTCAAGAAATGTTCATCCATCCATCTTCTTCCACTTATCTGGGCCCTAGTCATGGGGGCAGCAGCCTTAGCAGAGAAACCCAGACCTCCCTCTCGCCAGCCACCTCCTCCACCAGCTCATCCGGGGGGACACTGAGGGTTTCTCAGGCCAGCTGAGAGATATAGCAGCATCTCCAGGGTCTGCCCTGGGGTATCCTCCTGGTAGGAGATGCCCGGAACACCTCACCCAAGAGGCACCCAGGAGGCATCCTATTCATATGCCTGAACCTCAACTGGCTCTTTTTGACGACCCCTATGAAAAACATATCAAGGGAAGAGTTTTCCCTGCCCAAGACTGGGTTACTAGGGTCCCACCCTGGAGTAAGCCTGGGGAGGGAGCTCAACGGACAGCATCTGGTGGACGGGCATTAGCCTGAAGAAGAGACATGGGCCCACCCTCCTGTAGGCCCACCACCCACAGGAGGCATCATAGGGGTCGGGTGCAATGTGTGTCGGGTTGCGGTCAAGGGCGGAGGCCCTGGTGGCCCAATCCCTGGTTATCAAGGTAATAAATGTCAAATAAATCAATATTTTTATGCAATGATATGACACTCTATGTGCTGGAGAAACCTACACACAGACTCTCTGCAATGATATCTGTTTACCATCTCACAACCACCAGAAACCAGGTAAGGCTCTGCTTATTTTAACTCTTTCACAAGGCAAATATTTGCATGCGCATGGAATGAAACATAAATAAGCAACTAATGTAGTCCTTTGCGGACCCAAGTAGCGATGTGATGTGATGTGAGCACTGTGCTGTTTAATGAGTGTCTCAGGAGAAGGCAGGTACATGTCTTCAACCCTCCAGCCACCCCAGAGTGGTGCCCTTTTCTCTCAGCATCATTAACTCCTACAGTAATGATGACAAAAAGAAAAAAAAAAGACACTGGTTCAATGAGGTTAAGTAATATTTTTACGTGCTGATATAAATGTGAAGCTACATATTGTGTCAAAACAAATAGTAATCAAAATGGAGTATGTTAAGTCTAGAAGTGTCACAAAAAACAAATCATCAAGATGACTTGTTAGGAAAAGTGTTTGAGATCACCTCCAGTGAAAAGCAAATGTTTAAACCTTGCTAACATGTCTTTGTACTGTTGTATATTTCATTGAAGGGATTCTGATGAACATGCTGGAGTTTTAGGGGTTTAATCAATGCCATAAAAAAATGACTCGTCATGGTACTCTGAAGCAAAAGGGAAAATACATCTCGGAAGTTAATATTGTAGTACTTAATTATGTTGTTAATGAGTGACTAATGGAAGAGTTCTTTTCATGAACGTCTCAGGAGAGCACCTTTTACAATCTGATTAATCCAGTTCAAGATGTCTGGGAGCTGTGTTTTTCTTTGTTGCCCTACAGGGTGCATTTTATTTTCTGCTCCAGACAAACAGCTTTTCATTTATCACATCCCGTGCAGAAAAGACACCTGTCGCATAGCTGGCACCAGAGAGAAAGAGAGGAAAGCAGAGCCTGGGGGAAAACTAATGTTCAGTGTGCTTCGTCCTAAATATTAACCAGGCGCCTCCTGCTCTAAACCTGCTGATGGTAGCCACTTTTGGATCGACCGAGAGAGGATGCACCCCAATCCTCTACGGACAGCGCTGCCCTACTTGTGTGGAGGTGACCCCCTATGTGTTCTACAAGGCCCTAACATTCACCATTGTTATTTATGAGCTCACGAACGTGTCCTTTTGCAGGGAGAACAAGTGCCACCTGTTTTAGCAGGAGGTTAAAGTACAGCACGATGTGCTCTGCAAAGGTGACACTGGGGGTGATAGAGTGGAGAAAAACAGGATACAAATTTCAAAGTAGGCTGCGTGCTTACAGATTATCTCATTACTCTGCAAACAGCAGTTTTATTGGACCACTAAAGGAAACAGTTTTAAATGCCAACGCAGTGTTGTCCCATTATTTGCTATAGTGAAAATTAGCATAATAAAATGAGCTCATTTACTGTTATCTGTTGACTTTTGCAAGTTCTTACCTGTCTCCACTGAGTTGATATTGCATTGCTTGCATTAAAGTACTGGGAAATGTGCTGATTTCCTTTTTGTTGAGTGAGATAGGAAACCAGTGTCTTATCTATGCATTAAGTAGAGAAGATAATATACACCAGCTGAAGCTGGGGCTCTGTTACTATAAAGCTCTCTGATCAGTGTTTTTATTTCTTTGACATTGTGTTCCCCTTTGACTGAACAAGACCAGCTGAACTATTTTATTATCGTCTTTCCAGCTTCATGTTTACTGCCCAGATATGAAAGTGGTATTGATCCTCTCATTTATCTTCCATAAAAAGCATGGATATGCATATTGCTCTAATTGTTGTCTTAAGAGCAAGAACATACAAAAACTTCACATACCAACGAGGCTCAATGTCTGGAAATGTGCTGACAACACCAGAGGCTGCTAAACATAGTTTCTTGTTGACTGCAACTGTAGTATTACCTTCACATTTAGAATGCCACATTAAGTTTCAAACATTAAAGCAGGATGTGCAGTCGCAGACAAACATTATGAAAAGGCAAAGATAATTTCTTCACATGCATTCACAAAATGGCACAACGCAGAGTAAAGTTTATTCACTTCTTCTCACCATAGTCCTTTGTTCTTGTCTCTCAGTGTCCTCACACACAAAATAGAGAACAATGAGGTTTTATGCAGGTCTTGCTAAAAAAAAAAAAAAAACAGGTGGGCTTTAGAAGAAATTCTGGTGCGGGAAAGAATAGGCCGCTGTAAAGAAAGGTTGAGCAATCCCTCACTGCTGAGTCTTTTATTTCCCATTTAGACTAGCAGTGAAGCAGAGGGTTACGGATATAATCAGAACTAAAGATAGTCATCTGGACTGTATTTGTGATTAAATGGAGAGGACACAGGTTGGCAATTTCCCTATTAAGTGGTGTTGTGCTGAATAAGGGCTCTTGGAGTTTATTATCTGTTCTTTAAAATTCATGACATTGAGGAGAAAACCCACAAAGACCCCAATCAATCAGCAGGAGAGGCAGCAGTTCTATGTATAGTCAAAGATCTTGAGGGCTTTTACTGAATTTATCCTCGTGGAAGGAGAAGCAGCTTTATGCTAGGAAATATTTCTCTTCCTCCTCCCCATTTAAGTACAATAAAGTGCATTTATTTAACCATCCATTGTGTCTATAGTCCTGAGGCTATACTGCCTGTGCCCATTCATATCAATGGGTGAGTGTGTCCAAACTCACCTGAGCAGGAATTCCTGCTCAGGTGTAACACACACAAATACAATAAAAGCAGACATGGTCAATGGATTCTAAGGGAACTTTTGCAACACTTCAAAGCATTAAAGTTGAGCAGAGGATTCTGCTTTCCGTAATGAAGAGGAGAGGAGATAATCTAGTATTAACAGTTGGCTTCCCATGAGGAAACACCATGATTCATTAAGGTGTGAAGAGATCTTCAGAATGCATATGCATTCCCTCTCTTTCTCTCCCCACGTCTCTCTCCGCTTCTCTTTTTTCTTCCTTTCGCCACGGTGATACAGAAACACCACACAGAGAACCTAAATGAAACGGGTGTCAAAAGAACATTGATTTCTAATAGGGGACCTCTCTGGATCAGCATGGGGCCTGGCCTAAGTCACGTCTGCTCTTCGGCCAAGGACACCGTGTGTGGGAGCATCAACTGGACCTGTCTCTCTCCGCCAGGCACTAAATGAACCGTTACAGCAGGACACAGGGATCAGAGAGCAGTGGGAACCTTCTTTCATCTCTTGGGGATTAGCACTCCCATAGGAGAGAAGTATATGTGTGTATGTGTGCTATGTAATACTCCAGTAGAAGTATCTACCTTTTAGCCACAGGCTGCACGCTTCCTGTTTGTGCAGCATGCTGAGAAAACCCCCCCAAGGCCACAGACACAGAAGGTTCCACAGGCAAGAGTGGGATGAAGGAGAAGACACCATCCTTGGGCAAGTTTTCTTAAAATAAATATGAAAACTCTATGAGTGTTTTCCTCATGTGCAACAGTGATGTTTATAGACCGAGTTACACCATTGGTGGTTGATTATATTTAAAATATTCAGTATAGGAGGAAAAAAAACATTGTTCAAAGCTCCCTGTTATGTTCAAGGAGGAAGCCATTTGTATATCGCTGAGTACACGGCAACTGTAACACTAAGAAGCTAACACGTGGGGGAGAGAAGTCATTCTAGTAAAGACATTAAACATGTATGGACACCCTAAAGGCCTTCTGGACAGTGCCCACTCAGTTCTATTGAAATTATAGTGCTATTGCAGGAAAGGGTGAGGCAAAGAGTAAAGCCACCTGCAAAAAAAGAACTGTGAGAGGATCTGCAGGTTCTTGGATCATCAGCCACTTCATGCTAAGCAACAACTTTGGTGTCACTGATGCACCAAAGTTCACAGACGCTCACGAGTTATAGAAAGACAAAAACATGAAATCATAGCAAGATGATGTTTCTCTGGTTATTTTGTAACACCCAAACGTAATAACTTTTATTTGCCGGTATTTAGCATCATATGAATATGGACCTGAAATAATTATTTGAATTTGTTCGCTCGCTTACAAAGAAATGAACAGTCTCAAGTTTTTATTGGAGTTTCATTTTAATGGTGAGCGACAGAATATCAACCAAAAATCCAGAAAAAAAAAAACATGTTACATGTAAGTTATAATGGATTTGCATGTCATTGAGTGAAATAAGTATTTGATCCCCTACAACCCAGCCAGAAATCTGGCTCCCAGAGATTGATTGTAATCGGCCACACAGCCAATCAATTACAGATACTCCTGATCTCAAGTCGTTACACATACAAAGCACATCTGTCCAAAGAATCAATTTCTTTCTTTCAAATCTCTCCATCACCATGGGCAACACCAAAGAGCTGCCAAAGAATGTCAGGGACATGATTGTATACCTGCATAAGGCTGGAATGGGCTGCAAGACCATCAGCGAGAAGCTTGATGAGAAGGTGGCAACTGTTGGTACGATTAGTTAGAAATAGAAGAAATATAAAATGACCATCAGTGGTCCTCAGTCTGGAGCTCCATGTGAGATCTTTCCTCATGGGTTGAGGATGATCATGAGAAAGGTGGTGGATCAGCCCAAAACTACACGGGAGGAGCTTGTTAATGATCTGAAGGCAGTTTTGCAGAACCTGCAAGATCACCCTGTTCAAGAAGGCACATGTACAGGCCCGTCTTAAGTTTGCTTCTGAATGATTCAGAGAAGGCTTGGGAGAACACTGAAGATGGGTTCTGTCAATGACCCAAAAGATACCGACAAGGCGACAAAGGAGTGGCTAAAGAATAAACACATGAAGGTCATGGAGTGATGTAGCCAGTGTCCAGACCTCAATCCTACACACAAAAAAATAAAGGTAAACTTTTGTACCCAAAAAGTACCTTTATCAGGAAAGTTCCCTGTAAGTACAAAGATGGACCCTTGGGGTGATTTACTGTGGACCTTCAGAGGTACAAAATCAAAATTCCTAGGTTCAGAGGTACAATGTTGTACTCCACTAGGGTAGAGCTGGAGCGACAAAGCCTTCGTACCTTTTTAGGTCCATTCTTGTCCCTCTATTTCTTAGTGTGTATGCATAATCTGCGGAGGGAGCTGAAACTTTGAGTTGCCAAGCGGCAGCCATGAAACCTAAAGGATTCAGAGAGTCTGGGGAAAAAAAATCCCCCCTGAGATGTGTGCAAACCTGGGGACCAACTTCAAGAAACGTTTTTCTGGATTTTTGATTGATATTCTGTCTCTCTCCATTAAAATGAAACTACCATAATAATTAAGAGACTGTTCATTTCTTTGTAAGTGAACAAACTTACAAATTCAGCAGAGGATCATAATTATTTCCCCCACTGTACCTACTGTCTTGGCATGACTATGTAGAGAATCAAACTACTACATTTAGTCTATTACAGAAAAGCTATCTTTATTCTGCCTGGTTGACAATAATGGTGTAATTAGAATAATTCTTTTGTGTCTGGTTGAAAAATGTACTGTTAATATGGAGAGATGAAAAATGTGTGTCCTCTCTAAATTAAATGGCCACAGTTTTATATATATATAAAAAACAAACAAATATGCTGAAGTTGACCTGCTCCTCCATGCATGCCACAGGAACATAGTAAGCCTACCCAATCTTGGCAACGACACTGCAGTGTGTCTGTCCTGGCACTTGTGCAAGCTACCAAACTGTCACTGTCAGTTTGCACCACGAGAAAACCAATGCTAGCTTGTGACACACTGTGTTTCAAGTGCTTTATCTTCTCTCTCTCTCTCTTTGCGCACATACTGTATACTGTAACAGGCCTTGACACGTGTACAGCCCATACCTGCCTCCTTCATTAATTTCTGTCTCACAACCTGAAACTGAAAGCAGCTCTTTGCACAACGTGAGGAATGAGTGTCTGCATGTCTCACTTTGCAGAGGTTCGCTCCTTTATTGATGTCACTATACTAAGAATAAGAATGACTCCTGCTGCGCTCTGTGTCCTGGATACGAAGAACCAACACTCAGCTCTAACTGTTCAACACTGCCTGTCTGCACATAGCAAGGTACTTAGTCTCACCATGAAGGCAATTTTGCAAGATTTATGTCCAGTTACAACAGTCAGAATGTGAATACATCATGTTACATCGCCCATTTACTGAATAAAAACAGGACAGTTTGGATTTGATCTTACGTGAGTAAGTGATCCTCTCAGTTTTGATGACTGCGTTGTTTTTCTAAATGTGTTTTCTTACTCCTCATGTTATTTACTGTAAATATGACACCGCATTCAAAGCTTACTACCTCTCCAACCTTATTTCAGGCAGTTAAACAGCACAGCCCATTAAAAAGCTCCTCCTTCAAGGCCAGTTCTTTTTAAAAACAGACCTGGCCTTGCTGCTTCTGAATACCCTGGCACAGCTGTCCACCTGCAGTGTGCCCCCACACGCCAGCCTGGACCTGGACACCAAGCCCTGGGCAGTGAGCAGGGAGCAGCTCATAAATGAGTAATGGCAGTCACATTAACATTTGGTGGTAGGGCAGGCTAAGGGCAAGAAGGAGGGGACCCAGAGAAAGCAGGCTCCCTCTGTCTTATAAAACAGCAGCTGATTAATGTTTGATTCTAGCTGGCCTCATTCTTCCAGCAGCACTGTGCAGAGCTAATCTACAGAGGGTGAATTTGAGATGGATGGAGCTGGAAGAGTGGGATGAAGAGAAAAAAAAACAGTTTGTACAGGTGCTGTTTGGAAAGGTTGATCCAGCAATAAGCTGCCTTTTCTCTGGCTCTAAGATGAAAAATATCAAGAGGGCGAAACAGTTCAATCAATTCAAAATGCATCCAGGCGCTGTTATGATAAGGCACAGAAAACCATGATGACAAGGAAATTTCAGAATAGGCTCATTTTGGGTAAGTCACAAAACTCATCTTAGATGAAAAAGCCCAACTTACGGTTACGGAAAACAAGTCACGGATGACAGGCTTGTTTCATGTGTAGCGTTTCACTATTGCGGCACGTTTCTCTTAAATTAAGGATGTTGAAGGAAGTTTAACATAAAAAAAAAAACACACCAACAACTACAACCAAAAACTATCACCTCACGGACCATTCCCATGTAATTCTGCACTAACTTGGCCTCAAGTTCAAAGCTGGTAAATCAAATCAATTTGGTTTGTTTCTAGGTGTCAAAGTGGAACCTTGCTGTTCAGATGGTGTGTGTGCCCGCGTGTATGTGAGGAGAATTAGCTGACCTGGGAGAGCCTTCAGCTAATGCACCTCACCTGGGCCTTTCATCTATAAAAGATGGCCTGCTTGTTTAGTCTCTCTCTCTCTTCCTACCAGCTCACACCAATGCTCTTTTTGTGTTTTCATTTGTTTCTTTCTTGAGAAATTCACTTTTATTCAGAGCAATTTCTTGTTTAGAGTTCCCACCTTGTCACTTACCTTGAGTCCCTTATTGACACTAACTACCCAGTGCAGAGTTGCAGTATTGAATCGCAAACAGAGACAACATTTACACAATAGGGAGCACTGCGTGGCTCTGTTGCTGATCAGTGCAATTTAGCGTGGCAGCTAAAGGTACAAAAAAAAAAAAAAAAATCGATCAGATAATATCTTTATAAATGTTGCCCCATGACTCCAGTACCTCCTAATGCGTTTACGATTTCACTTGGCTTACTTGTGAATGACAAGTCGCTACCCTATGGTTGCGCGGTGTCTTTCGCTTCAGATCCACTGCTCTTGAGGTTTCAATAGCCCAAGAAGGCAGTGACCAAAGTACTCAAGCCAAGGCTTTTAAAAAGTAATCCACAAGCCAGTGGGTAACATCCATCTTTTTTTATATAGTCCATGGTGGCTGCAGGTGGCAAATAAATAGATCATAAACCAATGTATGCGACAGGTTTTGACCCAATTACACAATCTGACCTAATGCTGGCACTGGAGGTCAAGTCAGGCATGTATGATGTTACAGGTCGTTCAAAGGGGGGCATGACTATATTTAGCAAAACTGCATGATAGGGGTGGGCGATTATGGCCAAAATGATTAGCAAAGTTATTTTGATCAATATTGAAATCATGATTATTTGTCACGCTAACATAACACCGTTTTAGCATCCATATGGTGCCACATTCCTGCTAGTGTACAAATGTTTGCATCAAAACAAAATTGCTCTTCCTTATTTACCTAAATTCAGTTCATCTCTTAGAAGAAACATAAAAAATATCAATTAAGAAATGAAAACTTAACACAAAATTAAATCCGCAGGGCACAGCTTACGCTTACACTGTGCTAATATCCTGTTAATTAAATCTTCTTTGCTGACAAATAAGGAGGTGTTTATTCACCTGACCATCGCCTCAAACTAAAATATAAAATATTTCACTGCATTCATTGAACCTGCAAGACGCATGTCAATAAAACTCGTAGCAAAGTACTCGACAGCTGTGAGATCACTCCACATGTCCCATGTGGTGTTTTGTGTGTAGTGCCGTTCTTGTCACTTTGGAAAAATAATTGAGGGGATATCCATTAAGTTTGTCCATTAAGTTGACCATTTTTTCAAAGCCTTCACTACTCACCATGTTTGGTGTGCACTTATCTTGGTCCAAATGGAAGCTGCTGCACAGGCTTGCTTTTATGGATGTCTGAGTTGATGCTGGATGAGTCACATTAGCAACCATTGCATTGTTTTTCTTGGCCTTCATGCATTAATTATACTGCAGTTTTGTTTTTTCGGGCAGTTAAATAAGTTAGTTTTGTTGATTTGTGGCACAAACACAACTCTAAATCCAAAGTATTTCCAAACAACAAACGACGATTTGCTTCGAGGAACAAGTTCTTCACCTTCTGCTGTGCCAAATATTTGGATTTTGCTCAATATTGGTCTTTCAACATAATCCAGACAGTCCGGTCCAGACTAGTCCAGGAAATTTCAAGCTGGCCGGCATAGGGAACAGCTGTGATTGGCACACGCAGGCCGTGGTCAGGTGCTTATTCAAAAAGCGCTTGATTTGCTTTTGCTTCACATTCTGATGGCGGAACACGTTTTAAATATCACTCGAGCATGCTCATTTAATTTTGGGCAGCCAAAATCCTGATTGAGAATAATTAAAATTCAATTAACCTTCCTAAAGTGTTAGGGTCAGTACCGACCCGTTTTGAGGTTTTAAATGCATGAAAAGTGCCTTTTAAA
>JAVDPK010001007.1:76727-96427 GCA_034780415.1 Cichlasoma orientale | reverse complement strand
TGATTTAAGACATGGGTCAAAACTGACCCGTTAACATAAGCAATGGTAGCAGAAAGCTAACACTTTAGGAAGGTTAATTGTGCCGCCGCATGACAATCCATCACATAGCTGTCACGATATCTGACACAACTGCACCAGCGTCAACATCACAGAAGTTGCACAGCCTGAGGCTAAATAGCAAGATATTGATATGGCTATGTGGCTTAACTACAACAAAACTGCGCAAGTACTCGTCACAAAAATTGCATTTTGTGTCACATAGCTGCCTCCTCCTGAACAGACTGCTCCATCCGGGGATGGTTTTTAAAAGAATGGCCCACGGGAATCTATGAGAAGGCACAACAACAGACACTAATGTTTAGGCCTAATTCATCTATGCTTAAAATGTCAATGGTCATTTACTACTTAGAGTGTCAGACTCACAGTTGGATAGTGAGTGCTTCTTTGGATGATCAGAGAGAAAACTGTAAGAGCATAGTGATTTTGACAGTTATGTGACGAGGGAGCAAAGGAAATTTGAATTTGTCATAGGTGAGAAAAAACAGACGCCTCTTCAGACTTCACAGAAAACACCAGTTTCATTTTTCTTTTCCAGGGAGAATACTTTACAGTGTGTTTCACAGTTCTTGTTCTGTCTCTGTAAAAAAAAAAAATAAATAAATAAAAGGAAAAAGAAAAAAGAAAAAAAAAGTGGTAATATTTTGCATTGCATTACATTGTAGTCCTGGAGCTATTTCAGTGTCTACACCCTCAAGATTAAAAGAGGAACATCTTCTCTGTGGTGGCCTTTCTATTGTAACAAAATGGATACATTAAACATTTAGTACGTTTGGTACACTAAAAGCATATATTCAACACGTTAACAAAACTGTAATGTGCTTAACCGTAGCAATATTACTGATGAATTCTACGGCTTTAAATGGTGTCTACTTTCAAGTGCAGATGAGCAATAATTACACGACAGTGTTATGTCGTTAATGGAAAAAGGCCCAGTGAGACTGGATGTGCTCTACATACCAAATTTACCACTAAATGGGAAAAAATCCAGTAAAGCGGTGCAGAAGCGAGCGAGAGAGAATTTAAATGATATTAATGTGTCAAGTTAAGGTTGATTAAAGTAATTTGGTAACATAGAGGGAAGTGCAGCTACAATAAACGTCAAGGAAACAGGAACTCAGCAGGTTCTGTCAGCTGGCATGTTGACATTCTCTGCATGAAGTTAGCGCTAGCAGTAATCTTATATAAGTGACAGATTAGTACTTATAAAATTCCTGGCATGTATACATGCATGCACACCCGTCTACCCAGACATGCACACGCAGAAACTCGCAAGCATGAACGCGGCATGCACACTCGTTTGCAACGCGCACACGCGCACAGATTCAGCACATCCTCGGAGTGGAAATGTAAGGAATACTGAGATACAGTCGTGATTGACAGGCAAATCGTTCTCGCTGAAATACCCGTTTGACAGAGAGAAGCACCAAATGCAAGAGTTAAAAGCCAGCCACAGCAATCACCTCAGTATACGGCACATGAAAGCGAACTTGAGTATTTTGTGTGCCTTTGAGAAGCTGAGTGTCTGAGGTAAAATGTGTAGCAAAATATTAGGACTTTTTCTTTTTTTTTTCCCGAAACGAAAAACTTAATGCTCTTTGCGCAAACCCGGATGCCAATCATGAGCGTGCCTCTTTGAGGTCCAGGCCTCATGCGAATGTCAGCTCCATAGCACATTATAATTCCAACCCAGCTCTTGAAGAATGACACAGTTCCAAAGCTCCACCCGCTCCACCGTGCAACTCTGCCAGGGAGGGGAAAGGGGGGGTAATGAAAACTGCTCGCCTTTTATTTCAAGAGACATTGTAACCTAACTGCTGGTAGCAGGCAATGGCAATTGGCTTTAATAATGGTCTCTACATTCTAATTTGTGTAGGGATTTGCCTGGACCGGTCTGGTCTCACAGGCTCTTAATGCCACTGTGCCGTTCAGCCTTGTGGCTGAGAAAAAGGGACGATGTGCCTCAAAGTACCAAGCAGAGGAGAGGGAAGAGACAGATAAAGGCATGGACGGAGAGCTGGAGAGGGGAAAGTCTCTCACAGTGAGAGGTGATGATGAAAGGGGGAGATATTAAAGTGCGCTTTGCCATTTCCTGTTCCCCATAATATCACATAATGCTGGTATAATTAACCCCAGGAAATGTGGCTTCATTAGTCTCAGACTGGATGTTAAAATGAAGTGTGAACTAATTGGTCAAGTATACATGATGGCAGACATTAACAAAGGCGCAGATGCAAGCAGGTGCAGAAATAGAAATGATTCCCTAGCAAAAGACTGACAACATTTTTTCATTATTTTAAAGTCGGCAGCATGTGCTCGTACAACACAAACAGACATGCTATAAAAAGAGAAACACTGCACAGTAAAGCGGTCTGACCCTGGAGAAAAGCATTGTGTGTGATCTGTATTTCCTCCTCTGTATGCTCTGAACCGCAGCGCATAGCCTTAGACCCACTGGTTCCAGCAAGTTTCCTGTCTGCTCTCATCTGCATCACAAAAAGAGGCTTTTTCTCCATAAAAATACTGATCAAGCCTTATCTTTTTTGAAACATGTAATCCACTGGGAAAAGGCAGACTTGTAGCCATTAGGTACTGTCCTCTGTGCCTTGAGTCGCTGCCGCCTCAGCCTTTGTAGCAAAAGGCCAGAGCAAAGCTAGTTTCCATTCAGCTGGGAGAGCTGGTCAAAACCACAAGATCAAGCAGCTCCCAGCAGTTTCTCTTCTCTTCTCTTCTCTTCTCATTTTTTCTTTTTTAAAGTGAGAAATACTTAAGTTGTCTCCGTAGTTTTTGGAAGATGGCGTGCAAAAATTCTCCACAGAACAGGATCTTATGTTTTCCCTGGACTCCTGCAGGTTTGACAGCAGTTTTGAGGAAAAGTTTGAAATTTTGGAAATGCTGTGTCTTAAATTGGGTAGAAAATAGGAAATTCTCGATGGAGACAGGCTGCCATTTTTATGCTTGTTTGTTTCCTTCTTTGCCGCTTTCTCTCTTTGCACATACTCTTGCACAAACCATCTGCCATACAGGCCCTGTGTGACTTTACTTCAAGAGCTCTTAGTGACTGTCTTCATCAGCTCAAGATCTGCTGCAGAAAAACAGCTTTAATTGGTACTGAGGGGGAAGAGAAGCAGAAGGGGCTGCACGCTTCACCACATTTAAGAGAAAATACTTGTGAATGATCAAGAATTGCATTCAACCAAGCTTCTCCTTGCTACAGGCATTTATTACTCAGGATATCACCTCCAGGTCTTTTCTAACATTACATCTTTTGTACAGTAAAACACACGTAAGCTTAAACTATCATTTAATATCCCTCCATTTAAATAAACACATGTTCCAATTAACACAAATAAGGAAAGTTGTGAAACCATATCTTTTTGGTCACAGTTCTTAGGTTATGTGCAGGTAAATCAGCCTGTCTCACTAAAATTGCAAACTGTGGGATTTCACAGTTTTTTTTACTGGCCTGTCAGTAATACCGAGCCTTGAATTTCACCAACTAAACACATTGCTCTTCAGCTGAAAGACTGAAATAGCAAATGTCAGAACAGCTACAACTGGGATCTTGCATTACATGGCAAAAAAGAAGCCCCACAATGTGCAGCCAACAGTGCAGTCCAATCCTTTCCAGGAGGTATTTACGCCATTTCACCAAGGCCACTAGAAAGCTTCAATACAATTAGGCAGACAAAAATGGCCTCTGTGACACATTAGAGGAAATCAGGGATTCCCCCCCTCTTCTCTGCACTGTCAGGGTTCTTCACTGTTTGTGCTGTTTCAGAAGAGCTTTGAGACATTAGCTCCTGTTGTTGCTCTAGCTTTGGAGACATTTCGCAGCCCATTAGCTGCTCTTTCAGCCCCAACCGCTGCTCAAAACGAGTGAAAAAGAAGGATGAGGGAGGGCGCAGAGACAGAAACTGTACACAAAGGATTTCAATAGGCACATGTGACACAGATGTAGTGATTTTACATAGAAAAAAATGTAGTTCAACTTTGGGAATTAATTTTGGCTCTCTTGTTTCCCAAGGGACAGATAAACGGATGATGCAGATCTAATATCTGTCCATTAAACTGCCCTTCCACCCACGTGGTTTGCTTTGTTGTTCTCTGCTTTCTGGTCAGATGATGTCAAAGGTGAGGAGTTTGAAGACCGTTATAAAACAAATTGTAATGCATATAACACGCAAGTGTAACTTCACAAGTATTTTGGGAGCCAATCTCACCGTAATAAGCAACTTAAAGGAGCGTGATATAGACATTTGTGTTAAATAAGGGAATGTTTTAAAAAATATTCACAGATTGTGACTTCTTCAGCGAGAACAGAAAATACTGAAAGCTGTTCTGCTTTTCCTCATTTTCTGTCATATATGCACAGTTACAAAGGTGAATGTTCATATTGTTCAGTTACAAAGGTAAATGCAAATGAGACAGCATGCACACTTCTGTTTGCAGCCAATCAGAAGAACTTAAAGTAAGGTTGAAGTGTGCTAAGGTTCCAGTCATGCAGGCTTAGCAACAAGCTGGCAACCGCCTGGCAACCACCACCAGTCACTAGGGGAAAATGAGTATTCCCCAACTGGTTGCTGGAGGTTGCTGGCATTTATTTTGAAACTGATTGCTAAAGCATTGTTCACACAGGCCTACAGACCAGTCAGTGGCTCCCTACTATCAATGGCTGTAAGGGAAAAATGTGTATTCCCCAGTCTGTGGGCAAGCGGTTGCTTGCTGTCGCCGAGCGAAACTGGCCACAAAGAGGTATACAGTGCTGCACTGAAATCTTCCTTGTGATTGCTTTGGTCATCAGCAGGTTGCCCTGATCACCCCTAGCTTGGACTGAAGCCACAGACTTGTCTGTAAATAGGTGCCAACTAGTCCCTAAGTGGTAGCCAAACTGCTGACAAGCCGGCATCATCCATGAAAACGACAGGTGGCGATGGCAATGTGCTAGTGACAGCTCGTAACCTCTAGCAACCACTGGCCAACCAGTTGGGGGAAAACACATTTTTCCCTACTGACCGAAGGTTTCCAGGAGATTTCCAGAGGAGGCCAGTGTGTCTGAGGCCTAAAATGGCTCGTTTTAGAAAGAGTATGGACTGAGAGGCTGCATAAAGGCTTGGCATAAGAAATTTTTGGATGATTATCTGAATAAATCAAAGCTACTTTAATAGACAATAGAGTCCGAGGCTAAAATATGGAATTTGGAAATTATCATAATAGATCTTCTTTAATAGAAAAATCTTCCTGTAGAAAATATGGGGTAAAAGGTAGCCTGGCTCTGTTCCACTGGGAAAAAATCTGTTAATCAGTCCCCATATTCATTTATAACTGGATTTTTTTAAATCCATAAATAAAAGAGTGAAAATAATACATTGCTGATTTATATGTACTGTTTCAAAAGACAATCAAGTCTTCTCAACTTAAACTTTATTTCAACTCCTTAGAAAAGAAAAACACTAATTTCTGAAGGTGGACACTGACAGGAAAGTAACTGTGGGAAAATATATACTTGTTAATTTGACCACAAAAATACAAATGTGGTATTTTTAATCTTGAGTCTTGAGAAAAGATTTTTTTTTTTTAAAAAAACACAAAAAGAAAAGATTAATTGAAAACTAGCGATCAAAATACATTCTAGCCTTATACAAGTGTGCATTACTTTGACAAAGACAGAGTTAAGGTGGCTTCCAGTGCAGGCGATTGGGATGAACAATTTGCACGGCTGGCAGGAAAACTATAATCAATCTGGAGATTATAGATAAGGGCACTAAAACCAGCCAAGCACAGCATTTTCTCTTATCACAATTACACCTTGCCCTCCTGCCTCAGGTAAAGCCAATTAAGTTAGAAGAGGATGTGCAAAGCAGGCACTTGATGTTGAGGAGGCCTATCAGATGACTTAAAACATGCCCCACCCCTGCGAGGGACACAGAGCGAGCTTGTTAAGCACAGGTAGGCACAATGATGGAAGTCAAGCACGGCTTTCCACTGCAGTTATATGTCGTGTGCTTGTGTTCTTCCGAAATCACACCTGTATGAAAACCAAAATTGAATGGTGTAAATGAGGTATTTGCTTTGCTGAGTGATAAACAATCTACCGACTGGCTTTCTGCTGACTGTGTTTCATAAAGACTCCAAGGGCACACAGACCTTGCCCTAAGACTGCCTCCTCTCACTCTCTCAGCTGCCATTCATTACTTCCCTCATATTTATTTTTTGGCTTTCATTGTGGTCTATCATTCACATGATCCGACTACTCAGCAGTACACAGGAAAGAAAAGTATAAGTGCAGCAGAAGAGAGAACTCATGCGTTTGTTTTAATGTGAGCGCGGCAAGGTAGTTAAGAGAGGCAGAGCTGAGGTCAACATCAAGGATTACACTCAGAATGAATACAAATCTGTGCCTATTGTGACTTCTTATTCCCCAGTCTTTGTTCAGGCCTAACCGGATTGGGGGGGGGGGGAGCACCGCACAGTTGCTAGCTTGGCAATGAAAAATTGATCACACAAGCGTCTCTGTGCTGCATATCATCGTCTCCTCCACCAGCAAATAGAGGTTAACCAGGCACACAAAAATAAACCTAAAATGCTTGATCCAAAAACCACAATTTTGCACCTCTCTTCCCTCCTGCCACTTTGATGTTTCAAAGACCAGATGCATTTGTTGTACCTGTATCGTGTGATGTCACCACACGGGTTCGGCTCAACAGTTTCACTCCAAAGCATTATAGATGGTGGGCTGGAGAGCAAGTGCAGCATGATGACTTGTTGTATCAGTGCCATACTGACACTGATGGCAGTACAGTGGGAACAGCTTATGAGCATAAAAAGGAATGTTACAGAAGACCAACACAGGTGGCCAAAAACCAGATTTAACTCCAGCACTGCAGACGGACTCAGACTTTCAGCCTGTTTGGTAAAGGAGCAAGCCATGGTACAGGTAAACATCAATAACAGCACAACAGGCGGGGGTCAAATTCAAAATAAAATGAGAGACTGCCACAGTGGTGAAATCTATCCACTTTCTATTTCACCTACGTGGAGATGTGTTCCACTATAGCTGGAAGGAAGCAAACTAAAAAGGTGCTCCTTATTGGCTCCTTATTGAACGCTATTGGAGTCAAAAGGGGGTAAATTGACTAAGTAGGTCGAGGCGAAATGCATGCGGAGGAAATATGCAAAATTCAAAGTCTGATAGGCCACATGGGTCTGTGGATGCTGCTTTCATAATTGCTTTCTCTTGATGTTTCTCTCCTCATTTCAACATTTGCTATGACATGCAATGTGACGGAGAATAGCTTCCTGGTGATGCAAATGATGTTTGTGGCTCGGCGCTCCCCCACTGAGACTAGCATCCGAGAATGGTTCCTTCCACATTAACGCAAACAGCCACTACTCTGTTGCTGGCGGACTCCTCGCACAGATGGCTCGAAATCAAGGGATTGTGTGGCTGCAGTACTTACCACGTTCACTGGACAGGGTGGTATCTGTCGGCGAGAGAGAGAGAGAGAGAGAGAGAAAGGGAGGGGAGAAAAAGGGGAATGGAGAAAAAAAGAGAGGAGATGATGATTAGAACATAATAGGTTTCAGTAAAACTGGCATTGCAAAGTCACCGTTAAACAAGAAAACAAAACAGATCAATTTCTGAGGATTAATGGAAAGTCACAGGCAATAGCCGGACAGTGACACATACAGAACGTAAGGCTACTATTGGAGAAAATTTGCTGTCACAACTGCGTAGTCTCTCACATTTGTCTCTGTCTATTATCCAGGCAGCACCATTTACCCAGAATACAGTTTGTTTTCTTTCTTATACTTCTTGTCACTGCCTCAAGCAGTGGGATTCATCATTATCTTCAAATACTTGTTGTGATGTTTATATTGTTCTTGTGTTCAGTCAGTGGAACACAGGGAAATTACAGATCACTGCATATTCACGTTACACACATTTATGTGATGTCATTGCGGGCAATATTTATTCAGACACTGGCACCTGCGCTGAGTGACAGAAAGACTTGAGACAACCATGGAGGCGCCTATCATTCTTCTCATGGTTGCCAGCCCTCCTCGAGTCCTCGAGTTTATTTTTAGCTTAAAATTAGCTTTTATCTTATTGTTTTAATAATTATTTTAATTGTATTATTTTATTATTATTTTAATGAAGCTTTTATACAAATTCAATAAGGCCCCAGCCAAACAGGCCTAGAGGAAACAAGAGCACCGCTGAGCGGGTGCCAGCACTCGGCTGTTTTGCATTTGTAATGGGGGGACGGGGGAGGGGCGGGATAATTTTGTCAAAATGCATGACAGATTTATGGCCCTTGGTTAGCATGTAGCCCTTGTGACAGTGAACAAGTATGTGAAGCTTCATGGCTCTATAGTATGCATCAACGGTGTGAATTTAAACATCCTAGGTGAGACGTTCTCCAGTTCTCACATTCACAAGATTTTCAGAAAACCCGACCCCTGACCTTTACCTTCAGGTCAAGGTCACCGAGACTCAAACTTGTCTGTTTTAGTAGAGGCCATAGCCTTCAGAGTACGAGTTGGTTTCAGCGATAAGGTGCAACTTTTACAACAACTTCCAGCAACCATTCACCAACCAGTCAGAGAACACGTTCCCCTCAGTCACAAAGGCCTAGACCAGCTTCCACGCCTTTGTGACTGAGGCCTAAGGCAGATCTATATTCTCACGTCTACCTGCATTTCTGTGTGATTCTGCCAAGTCTGCCATTTGGTGCATACACTAAACTGAATTCCCTTAAAAGAATTTGAAATCAAATGTGAAACTTCCCACACCTGCAAAACAAATGACCGGACAACATATTTCCTAATGATGGCACCGTATTAAACAGCAGCACACAACACGTTGAAATTCTGAGAAAATGCCTCATATCCTAAAAGTAATCATCTCTTGAAACCTGCCAGGATGCATTTTTCACACTTAGTCTAAACCAACTGATGTTAATGCAACTGATATTTAATATCTTCTCAAGTAAAATTTATTGCAACTTGTTCCCATTTTTATTTGAAATATAGTGTATACAGCTTAAGTATATGAAATAAAATTTTTCTTTTGGTGCATCACTACATCAGTAATTTACTAGGTATAAAGTCTGGGGAGGTATGAGAGCCTGTAAGTTTGTTCAACTGCTGCATATACTAGAAGCTGCTCTGTTGCTCTGCAATAGAGTGTCTCCTAAATTATTAAAATATGAATATAAAACAACCACACCGATTAGGTTACACAAATTTCTCTTCAACATTCTCTTTTTTGGAAAATTCATCCATTCTTGTCAGTTTTCTGTGAGACTATGGCGCTAACTTGTGAGATCAGTGGCAGCTTTTAGCCTCCCTGCTTTTGCTTTATATGATGAAAATGCACACACGCCAATGAGCTGCGCTTTTTTCCTCTCACGTCTCTCTATAAATCCATTCAAGTTCATCTTAAAATCACTGCAACTTTTTGACATGTTTACAAAAAAAACCCCCAAACACATCACTATCTAAATGAGAGCTTTGCTTGTAGACGGTCTGACTGTCTCCATTCCCTTTCTCTATGTATAAAGGCACCCCACTCCATCCCAACAGAACTTCGCTTCGCACATGTTCAATTATTCATCTCCCTCTGTCAAGAATTCAGCCTTGCTAGCACTTGCCAGTATCCCCCACAAATTGGCAGGCAGTCTCATATTTGGCATATGGTGCAGAGCAGTGCTGCTTTTCCTTCCGTCTACAGTTGGCCTGCTAGCTCTCCCTAGGAGCACAGTAATACACACTGGCGTACACACACGTGTACAGTCACAATGATGCACCGTGTCTGTCAGTTTTGTGAGACAACCTGCCCCACTGAGCTGTTGGGGATTTGCCCACAACCTCTTTGCAACAGGTTTCAAGGTTTTCAGCAAAAGTACAACAGCAATGATTTCTTCCTTGAGACTTCAGTATGCATTCCATTAGTGGGCCTGCAAAGCTGCACAACTGTTCTCACCAGATAGCTTTGCAGGCTGAAGCTGAATGGCAGATTGCTGAGATAGCCAAACTGTGCATCTCAAAAGTTAACTGTACAGTCAGGAAGATGTTAATCAACCGTGTTCACAATATGTCCTGAGAAGAGTATTATAGCCGGGCAGATTACCTCCAAACACTTGGCGGAATTAAATCCCTTAGTATCCTTCGTGTAGGACTTCTAAGACAACAATTCAACATCTCACTGCGAAAACAATCATTTTGGCTGAATTCCAAGATAAGTTTCAGGATGCTCTAATGTCATCATTCTCCGAAAGAACAGAGCTTCTGTTTTCAACTAACAGCTGTGCATTTTCTACCAAGAAAAAAAAAATACACCACACATTCTTTGTGCACGATTTCAGTGGTGTTTTATGACCCTGTGTACTAGTGTCATCTTATGCACAACAATTCAACAGAAAAAGGAAAACTATATACCTGAGTGTGAGTGTGACAGTTAGGTCGATGATTACATGTCAGCGTGAACATCAAGACTAATGCACTCAGCTGGTGTCTTCTTTTGCCTGTTGCCATTTTGTTAACAATTAAATATAGACCATCTCTAGAATATAAAGCAATTTGTAGTGTGGACTGAAAAATACTCACAATCTAAAATAGGTTCTTTGTTTTTCTTAACTCTGGGAGCTAGGAAGGACACTCCCTGAAGGCTGCTTCAAGCTAACCCGATGCACCAAACATTTGTAAGTATTCTCTTGATAATTTAGACATGCCACCACGGTTTTAATTTTTCATGCCCTTTGTCAAATGCCAGTAGTTAGGCACTGATGAAATCATAATACTGAGATAGATAAATAAATACCAGGCAAAGCCTTTTATTCTATCAGGGTTTTTTTTTTTTTTAATTTCAAGAACAGCGCTGCTGTGTTCAGTCACAGTGACAAAACTCCAGCAAATAAATTAAAATTTCTCACCAACACGTTGCTCCCCTGTATTCTTCTCTGTACCACACTCTTTTGTTTTCTTTTAAATTCATTTGACCTGGCTCTTTATGAATCTGACTGCAGCTGTGAAAAGAATTAATAAAAGCAAGTGTCTGCCTTCACACACATATGAACTTGAGCGACATCCCATTCTCAGTCCATACGTTTTAACATAATGTCAGCCCACCGTTTGCAGCTATTACAGCTTGAACTCTTCTTGCTTTCCACAAGTTTTAGGAGTGTTTATGGGGATTTTTGACAATTCTCCCAGAAGTGCATTTGTGATGTCAGACACTGATGTTCGATGAGGGTCTGGCTCACAGTCTCCACTCTAATTCATCCCAAAGGTGTTCTATTGGATTGAGATCAGGACTCTGTGCAGGCTAGTCAAATTCTTCCACACAAAACCAGCTCATCCATGTCTTTATGGACTTGTTGCACAGGTGACATCCTATCACGGTACCATGCTGGAATTCACTGAGCTCCTGAGAGCGACCCATTCTTTCCTAAATGTTTGTAGAAGCAGTGTGCATGTCTAGGTGCTTATAGGTTTTATACACCTGTGGCCATGGAAGTGATCAGAACACCCAAATTCAATGATCTGGACAGGTGAGTGAATACTTTTGGAAATATGGTGTGTTACAAAACTCCACCAAAAGGTCAGTTACACACTTCCTTTATCAGTGGCATAAAGAAAACATTTTGAGGCCTCACAAAAATAAATAAATCACACTGGCACTGCCTGTTTGATAACCTCTCTCTCCGCACATGTCCACAACTTTTGCCTTTATGGTTATTATGTGTGGTGTTTTTACACTTAAAAAATTGTCTTAATTCACAGGTATATGGATCAATCTAAGACTGAAAGAGACATGTTACTAACCTTTTATACAGAAACACAGCTGTAAGCCTTAAAAAGATGCACTGACATGCCAAAAGGCAGCCAACATCTCTCTCACACACACACACACACCCTTCCACCTGCTATATGAATGAGCGCAGATTGATGTAAGCATATCTGTTTGCATGCAGATGCATCCTTATGCCAAATATTCTTGTTGCCCTTGTGATGACTAATAACCGGAGAGCAATTGCAGCTAATAAATAATACATTTAAGAGTCTAATCAAATTCAACAAATGAATATGTCTAGAAAACTATTAATCAGAGTGCAAACGTGTATTTACAAATATAACACTGGCACAAACAATCAATTATTCATAAAGTGAATGCTGTGTAAGTGGGCTTCTTCCCGGGTGAGATGCTGCCATAATTGGAGTGGGACTACAGGAGTGCTGGCTCTGTGTGTGCGTGTCTTTATGTGTGTACATGTGAGAGCATGTGTGCCAATGTGTATCTGTGAGTTAACACACAAACACACACTCAAACACTTCTCCCCATGCGCCAAAGTTCCCCCAAACACGACAAGAGCAGGCAGAGTCGGCTCATTACTGCCTAATGAGTTGTCTGATTAGTGCTGAATATAAAAGCCTTATTGTCAAGCACTGTATGTTTATTTTGATTAATTATTGTACTGAAGTGACTGAATGGAAGCACGACGACATGGAGCATTAACATTTTGTGGTAATAGGGCCTTTGTGGAGCTGTATTTCCAGCTCCCAGTGCAGCACAGAAAGCATGGCTACCACCTAAAGAGGTTTTATTGTCAACTAACAGATACATAGGGTTATATTACATTCACTGCAATTCACCATTAAACTCCTGCCAGCGCATACTTATCGCCGGTAATGGCCAGCAGCTTGTCTCCACGCAGGTGGTTACACTAGAGAGGGTTAGTCTTTGTACGCGTTTGTTTGTGATTTGTTTCTCGTTTGTTCCCAAAATAATGAGAAAATATTTATAATAAACCAGCATGGATTCAGAAAAGCTGTGCAAGACTCGTGTTCCACTGGATGTGTGTGGCTGTTGACAGAGATTAGTATTAAACTATCCTTGACAGCCAAGGGTATTGTAAGCAGCGCCAATCAATATTTTGAACTATGAATCAAATGACTATGTGTAATGTTCAAGGAGTCCTTTGTAGTGACCAAAGCACAGGAATCATTACCTGACTGTGTTGTAGCCCTTAATGGTCTCAGATCTGTCTGTATAGCCTGCAACATTCTTGCTTTGGTGCACTGTCACCGCACTCATACATCATTTGGGCAGCTGTTTACGCCAAAACCACTCTAATAACGGTGCTACCCGCCTAATACACAAACAAGCAAAGTTAACAAATAGGGAACACTAGATGATATCAAACAAATGCTAATGTGAGTCTGTCTGTTGAGCATGTTTGCAACCATTTGCTGACATGTCAACTTTGCAGGGTAGGGTTTAAAGATTTAGGCAATTTTGAAATGACCTTTTCCAGAGTTGTATATTTTCATATGCTGTGTTATATTTGTGGATAATATTCACTGATTTGCCACAAAAGCAGCATTTTACTGTTGTAGCCGGTTGAAAGTGAAGCTTGTGTAATCGTCTGTCTGTCAGCAGGGCTGCACAAAAATGGCCACAATGATTTTCAGTAAACTTGGTCTCTGTAGCAGGACTAAGCTATATCATTCTGTCCACAATAATACCTGTATCAATTTTTCAGTGATATAAAAGTGTCGCATCGTCCTATCAATAATACAGCGACACTTTCCATTTACGTTGCCTTACACACAGCAACGAGGCAAGCATGTCTGAGAGCGAGAGCTGCACTCCAGCCTGCAGTAACTATTTCGGAAAAATCGAGCTGCTTCAACAATCTTGAGTAAATAATACTTGGCGAAATATGCAAGAAAACAGTTCCCGCTAAAGGAGGAAGCAGCAAACTTGTTTCACCACTTGAAGCAAAAAACACATCATCAAATACAACCAGGCTAGGGCTGTGCGAGCCATTTATGGTTAATGCATTTGCCTCAGAAACAAAAGCTCCCTGGCTCAAGACTAGGAGGAGACATAGATATCTACCTTGGCTGATAACATACAGTATGACAACCAGCTTTACCTTAGTTGGTATTGTTATGTTTGGATACATTATTCAATGGAACTTGTGCCACGGGCGGTTAAATAAAAGAAAATGGAATGAAAAGTTTGATTTTTCACCTCTAAATTTGAGTAGAAGTCGCAAACAGCAAAATCCAACATGATGAAAAATTACAGTTTTTCACACTTGTAATGAAAAAAGACATGCAAAAAATTGAAAACAGAGGTGATAACTGTAACAAAAGGAAACATATTTTTTGAAGGTGTGAACAGTGAGACGCACAAACGAGTGTGTGTAATGAGTCACGTCTCCCTGCTGGTTATCAAAAAACCAAATGTTGAGAGTTTAGCCTGATGTCACAGATTAACAGAATGTTTGCAGAGTGCTATTGTTTGTGAATCAGGCACACAAATGCTCTTTGGAGGCTGGCGATATTGGCATGTTCTGCTGCAGAAGATGGGATGATTTATAAAACCGGGACAGCCAAGAGTGTCACTTTGTCTCTCTTGACTCTAAGCTAAAGTTAAAGTACGTCACCAGGTGTGACCACAATCTGCACTACATCAGATCTGCACATGCATTCAACAAATGAAAAATGAAAAAAAAAAAGGGGGGGGGGAATGTGGTTGTAGTATATTTTTTCTCTCTTCATTGTCCCTAACTCCTAACAACAAGATTTTTACTGATCCACTGACCACATATAAAAAAATTGATTAATCCCAAAATGTTATTAATGGCAGAAAATTTGATTCTGCTTTTGAATAAGTCCTCTTTTCTCTTTCCCATAATCTGCCTCTTTCTCTCTCCCCCCCTCTCTGCAGATCTCCTGTCCGTGAGCAGAATGCTGTTGGTATTGTCAGAGGAGAGACTGTATTGCTCGGCCTGTTGCTCTGTACACACGTTAAATCAGAGGTAATGGGGCACTTCAGGAGACTGCTGTTTCACACACCCAACTGCCAATATACTGTAATCACTAAAGGCCCTTTTTCTTCAAAGATAACCATTGGTTGCGTGCACTGCACTCAAAACTGCAAAGGTGCAATGGGGGGCGGGGGGGTATCGACAATAACGTATTGAACTGACAAGCACCAGGTCTGGATGAGCTTTCAACCTGTAGCACACATTACGCATAATAACTAATGCATCTACACTAATCTTATCTGCACTATCGTCTACAATAAAAAGCTCCAAAGAGACTGAGAATATTTCTGTCGAGATGCTCATCTACCAAATTCCTCAGTTGTGCATGAGACACAGAGTTAGGGTGTCTCGTGTAAAAATGTCAGTCCTGCCAATAGACTTGTCAACAAGTGATTAGGCTACTTATTCTAACTCTGACATGCAAGTCAGAGAGAGGATTACTTAAAAGAGACGCATTTTGTTTTTCTGAATTTCCTGTCATATAAACACTGGTGGATCCTCATATTTAACACGGCAAAAGTTACAAATAACGAGAGTGTGCGCAATTAATCCCTGTGTGTGAAAAGCTGCTCTCCTATTGGCTCTGTACACTCTGATGTAAACAAGTGATATGTTGAACTGAGGGGCTGCACCAAGGCCCAGTATAAGGTAAACAACTGAACTGTGAATCATGCAGTGATACTCTAGTAGAGGCCGAAAATAAAAATATGAAGCAAGAACTGAGCAAACGGGGTGCCCTTTAACATAATTAGTGTTGGGAATGTTATTTAAAAAATATTTTTATCCGTTTCATTAAAAAAAAAAAATCAGATTTGGTGTAACTCCAAAACAGTCACTGAAAAATAAAAATAAAATTCGCAGTGGGGATATTAACAAAATGAAACATTTATCTTTTACATGATCATCATAAAATAGAAGATGTTTTTAAGTGCAACTAAACGTTGATGTCTAATTCGTAAGGAAACTTATGCCCCGTTAGCCTCGGTGATATTTCCCACCTGGCCGACAATCGACCTCAAAAGCCAGATGAGTCCTGTAGTGCAGAGTGCTTACATTAATGCATGCTGCATGCTGTTAGATCCCAAATATAAAATGGATCTGGTTTGTATCAAGCTATTTGTACGTTCTTCAGCTAACAATAAACCACTTTCCCTCGAGGATAAATGCATTTAATGGGGTGACTCAACCTTAATGTTAATGCACTCTTAGCAGCCCATTAATTGTCAAAGCCCAGTGGGTGGTTTCATTTCAGCATGTAAACATCTCCTGTGTGAGGACATCTGGCATTTGTGGGTGCACACTGGCCTGCATTTATTTTTGACACCCAAACTGCTCATATTTGTCCAGCCAAAGCCAGCAATTTCAACTTCTGCCTGATGATTAAATCCAAATAATTATGCATGTCTGATGCTCCCTCATAAACACTGAACTACCATGAACCATACTATGCTATGCACGGTTTTCTCCATTTCCTCGGCAGACACAGAGGCAAAAGAAGGGGGAGTGGGCGCAGGGGTCCCTGCTGTGATGAACTGGTGCTGACACAGCCAGATGTTTAGTTAAAATGCAGAGCCCCAATGTGGGATGATGGGAGGAGTTGACATGCGCTTGAGGGGCTTCAAGCAGCCAAGTGCTCCTCTGTAGCCGCCTTGTACTCTGTAGGGAGAGTGTGTGCATGCTTTATCACATATGATTTGCATTTAGCTGAGTGTGTGCATTTATGTATATCTCTGTTTTAATGCAATCACTAGGCAATTCAGACTACAGCAATCACTGCATGTGTGTACACATGCTTCCCATTCGTACCCTGTGATGGCACGCTGAACATATGTCTGAAACAAAGTCTCTGTCGCAGGTTTCTCTCAGTGAACTGTGTCAGAGCTGAAGGGCAATAGGCTGCGCTCGCACAAAAACACACACACACTGCTGACTCAGTGTTTCCACTAGCCGGCACAGTCTGACACCGCTATTTGGTGGAGGCCAATGGCAGAGCTGCAAATATAATGGAGTAAGAAGCAGCACTGAACAAGCAATCTCATTACCAATTGTTGATGCTATCTCATTACCAACCATCGGCATCAACAGCCTGTCATCATTATCATCATCATCATTACTACTCATCTTCATCAACATCATCTTTGTTGTTATTTTCCTGAAGCCTCTTTGGACATGTTGTAATAAGGATGGAGTCAGTGACACAGTGACAAGCAGCTAAGAGCGTGGTGGCATTAACCGTGTTGTAAAATTGCATACACAAGCAGGCAGGTGCTAAGACACACTTTCTCTCTCGCTCTCACTTTCTCTGGCTCCACTCTGTGTCTCGCTGTCCTCCTCTATCAACGCTAATCTAATTTCCAAGTAACGTGAATTAAATAAGCGTGCGTCATTAAGACCAGTGAAGGATGGCAGCGGGCCTGGGGAGATCAAGAGTTGGAGCGAGGGAGGATAGAAGGTGCTAAGTTACACCTACTTCAGTCTGGGAGGAAGTTGATGGAAGGGTAAAAGGCGGACGCAGACACCCCCCCCCCCCTCCACACACACACACACACACACACACACACACACTTCTCCCTTTTCCATTTTAATCATATGCTCCGGTTATTGGGAAAATTTTGAGAAAAAATATAGGCCTTTAACTGTTACAACGAGAGAGGAGACAGAATTACACCTCTGCAGCAGCCTAGCAGTCTTTTTCCATTTTTTTCTGCTCATCACTTCCTTCTCGCTCATCTGCTCATCTCCCTGAAACCCCATTTAACCATTAAGCCAACACTGCCTTCCACTCACCAAGCAACCGACCCGCATCTCATATCCTCTGTCTTCTATTGACAACCAGCAGCTGGCGGGTATTGTGAAGTATTTCATATCCACCTAGGACTCATCCTTGCAGTTATATCTGTCCAATGTGTGACTATTAGGAGGCGGCTAAAGACTGCCATCAATCCCTTAGGTGTATATTTGATGATCCCCACATGGGAATACTTCACTGCTAGTGTTAGCTAACCTGCCGCTCTATTTTAACAATCTCCCCTGGGTCTGTTAGAGCTCTATTACAAGTCTGCTGAAGGAGCTGCACAATACATTATGAGATGCGTGTCGACATGTACACACTGCTTTTTCAGAGTGCCTCTAGAGTGGTTCTGAAACAGGCTGCTTGGCTCTGTCTCACAAGTATTTAGCAGAACATTAAGCATTGCGATGAACAGTTTAAAGAAGTGAGGCTATGAGTTCAATTGGACTGAACCCCTTTTTATGACTGTAAAGCATCTTTGATCTTAAGAGAGAACAAAGTGTGCAAGTTGTTTACAGCAAGGAGATACTGATTTAAGGGGACGGGGTATTTCAGTAAGAAGTATCTCATATTGGATTCCAGTGTCTTGGCCAATTGTAACAGTGGGGCTGGCTTTGATTTTACCGCGTGAGTCTGTGCATGTGCGTGTCATCAAAATATGGTCCTGGTTGCATTTACTGTGGCAGGAGCTACCACAGATACTGTTTTTTAGTACTAGTGACACCTTGCAGTTTGTCTGACTGTCTGTTGACAGTTTTATTGTGCGATAGCTGTGCAAGATGTCGTAAAAAGTTTTTACAGGTCTATAGCTGGCATAAAAATACCAGCCAAGTTTGAAAACAACTGTGTTCCGACCAGAGATTAGGCTCCGATTCTGTGTGTCATCAGGCAAGATATAGTCTTGGAGACACCTACATCGTGGAAACTTCGAGCACTTTGGCAGGTGTTTACAGGGATCAGTCACACTGAATCCACCTGCTGCCTTGTGCTGCCAAAACAGCTCTGAACTCTGTGGATGGCTTCCACAGTACCTCCTTAGGTGTTCAGTGGTAACCATTAGAAGCAAGTCTTGAAAGTTTGGAGACGGCGCTGTAAGGACTGGGCTGGTTTTTCCAGCACAACACTGATTCTTCACTGGATTGAGATTTTGGGAAGTTTGGGGTTAACACTTTAAACTCTATTATGCTGCTACATAACATTATCCTGTTGAAACTTACCACTGCCAACAAGGAATACCGTTATCATGAAGGGATGCACATGGTTTGCAGCAATGAGAAATGAAAATGTAATTCATCAGAACAGGGCAGAAGTGGACATGGGTCAGCATGGGCCCATCACCGGTTGGTGTGTTCTGACACTTTGTTGCATTAAGCCAACGTTAGGATTTTTTGTAACAGATGTGACAGTAGCCAACCTTCATTCCCAACGTATATCGCTGAACCTTTGGGTGCACCTTTCACCAGTTCACTGTCCTTTGTTGCAAGGTACTAATCACTGCATACTGAGAAAATCTAGCCAACACAACTTGGCTCTTGTCAAATGAGATAATAAATATTATTATAGAATATTATTATAGATTTTTTTAAATCCTGTGTCACGCTAACCATACTATTTCTCATTGACCTCTGTACGCCCTCTAAAAATCACGGTTTCATACTATGTAATCACTGATGCTGTATTCACAAACTCTCACATCTTGTTTTATTGTAACAGGCTAAAATGAATGCCTGTAAAATGAATGCGAGTAAAATTCCATTGTGTAGAAACAATAATTGGTTGATTTCTTTATGTAACAGTGTACTGAAGTTCAAGAAGTGTGGGGGGAAAATGAATAAAACAAAAATTCTGTTTAAATTTAGCTTTTTGTACTTACAGGTTTAAAGTGGCCCTACAGTGATTTGTGTGTTTAGGTTTGCCTCACTGTTTTTGGCTAGAGTTCAAGGAAAATGGTAGCATGCATTTAACCCTGAAGGCGGGGGGGGGGGGGGTGATAAACGGGGTGCTGTAAA
>JAVDPK010001007.1:44295-76474 GCA_034780415.1 Cichlasoma orientale | reverse complement strand
GTGTGTGTGTGTGTGTGTGTGTGTGTGTGTGTGTGTGTGTGTGTGTGTGTGTGTGTGTGTGTGTGTGTGTGAGCCATCATGTGTACACTCTGATCCAGTGAAATATCTATAAACCAACTTATTATAAAAATGCATTATTCTTTGGTCTACGGTTGCATTATGTGACACACTGAATAAATGTTCTTTTAACGTGTGAGATGGAGGCGTGACCACGTAGTGGCTTTTACTTCTGCTGCAGTGCGAGCATTAGGTTTGGGTATGCAGCACATAAAATACCCATCCTAGCAGCTCGAGTTTTCATAAATGATATTTATGTTCCCAGTATGTCCAAATTCTGTGCAGCTGAGTGAGATTCACAAGCTCACCTAGCTCATCGGCTCACGTTTGCTTTGCTTCTTTGGTAATCTGACTACGATGTGTTCTGGTTCAGTTTTCCTCATAGAGTTATCCTCAGGTTTAGGTGAGTGACATATTCAGCAGCCAGCAGAAGGTCTGTGATGACGAGTGATGACTTTTCTCACAACTCCCCCCCCCCCCTCCCCCTTTTGTTCTCAAAGTACCTGTTCTTTTATTTATTGGCTCAGTGACTCTGACATGTTCCACATGTGCACAATATTTGCATTTTTATGAGATTACAATTGAAAAAAACACAATAAAAGTACAGCACAATTATACCCTCAACTAAAGCTTATGCGGGGGGGCGTAAGGCTGCATTTGTACGTCATGCTGTCATTTGTCTGCATTACCTCAGTGAGAGGTGCTTTTCAATAAAACCACCCTCTGTGGAGAGAAGCGGGAAAGCAGTAAAATTCCATCATCTCCCCAGTTCAATCTTGTACAGCACCAATAAACCACAATCTGATCTATTCCAATACAACAGCAAAAACCAGCCCACTATTTTGCCGACACAGAAATACAGTTGTCATCATGCAGCTTTAGAGTGGCACTGCCATCCACTCAGATAAATATCAAAAAGTCCAACTTTTTTTTTTTGTTACACATCCCCGTCTGATACACAGCAACGTGGAGCTGGTGCACCGCTGTTCTGGCCCTCAGAGAATTTATTGGGAAGATCCAACTTTTGCTTTCTTTCCTGCGCTCGGGAGGGACACCAAAGATAAGAAGCGCCCAAGCGAACATGAAAAAAAGTTTGTCTGCTCCCATGTCTATTTACTTCTGCTGTTCTACATTTCAGACAACACCGAGCAGACTGCGGTGTAGAGGCACCGCTGAATACTGCGGAGGTGCTTCAGTAGCTACAAGTGTGAAATCCTTTATTTATTCTTTAAAGTTTGAGTCACGCAAACTTTAATCATTTCACTTTCTGTGTCTGGGAATGAATTAGCGGTTGTGCGGGGCCGTGTATTTTTCTTCAGCTTGCTCGCTAGTTGTACTCAGGCATTCAAGCATCAACACAGGACAAACGAAGGGAGACAAACAACAGTTCCAGCCCATCTAATAACACAGGGGCTTATCAGCCGCCTCTGCCTCCCCTAATTTTCATCAGTTTTGACAAGCCCATTAAATGAATCTGGGACCAAAAATAAACATGTTTGTGTTGAGCTGAAGTGACAGGCAGTGATCACACCTCCCAATGTTGGAGAGAGAGATACAACAACTTTTAATTAAAAATGCGGCCCCCGTGCACAACAGCCTGGACATGATAAACAAGACATCTGCCTCCAGCACAGAAACTCGTGCAGGACAGAGTGTGATCCAGCAAGCAGCACATCGCTGGTGTTGATCATTAACAAAGAAGCCGGAATATTCTGGTAGATCCGTGGCATGAGGGTTGGTCGAAAACTTACAAAGCAATCCTTTTTTTTCTCTAATCCTGATCTAGCGCCATTGAGTTTTATGACCCTCCTCCTTGAGTACATTATTTGTAAGACGAGTCATTTCACATCCACACATCCATCGTCAAATATGAAAGGCACAACTCTATCTTTGTCCCCCCCCCCCCCACAATTGTGACATGTCATGTTTGGAGACTTGCAGTATCTTATCTTAAACAGGCCCCGTGGGAAGCACTCTTCAAATTCAAACACAATGGACTGAGCGGCCTTTAGGGAATGCCCCGGACAACACGGTTTCAGCAACAGCGATGTCAGCACTCAGGTCCATTGATGGCCAACACCTATTTTTCTCGGGATGACATCTTTATCGGTGGGCATTGTCATCAGCAGGAAAAAAAAAAAACACCCGCCTGTCAGTAGCACAAAAATCAGTTTCCATGACAACGCCGGTCTCCAAACTTCCAAGTCATTTCTGTCACAGAGGCTGACAGAAGGTGAGCTATCATTACTTTTTTTTTTTTTTTTGCCTTCTCCATCTTGCTTGTGCTGCTTTTAGTTTGACTTATTTGCCTCCCGTCGAGTTGTCTTGTAGTATTACTGCCCCTATCACTCTTCTCAAGCTCTTTCTCCGCCTCTCTCTCATTTTCCTTTCTTTGATACCTATTTATTTCCCAAAGCCGCACCCCTGGGTTAAGATGGGAAACATAAGAGAAGAGATAAAGAGACTGAAATCCAGTTGACTGCAAGTTAAGTTTCTATTTTTCCAAAGGCATGAAGCAGGTTCATGACTTCAGATTTTGTTTCTGTATTCCCTGAGTCTATAATGAATAGAATAGTTGTTATGCAAACAGTCTTTTCTACAGTGTACTGGACATACTCTGGACTCTGCATCCCTGAGATGTTTTGAAGAGGTCTACAACATCATTTCTCTTCATCTGTCTGCCAGGGGTCCCTCCTACTCACCAAAGAAAAACAAAATACCTGGAAAGAAAAAAGTTTTAGTGCGAAAAGATATGAAAAAAGGAGGCGACATTGGGGGGTGGGGCAGGAAGGGAGTTGAAGATCCTTAGGCAAATATTCAGTTATTTTTTTTCTCTATCCTTATTTGCCCTGCTCTGAGCAAATGTCAAGCTTTGCTGGGAGCTGGCAGGAATAGCTTATTATAAAAATTTGAACCTGAAGCATCTTGCCCCTTCTATGTCAAAATGCACTAGAAGCAAAATATAGAGAATAAGCTGGAGTCTGATATGCATCCAGTGCCATAAGTGCCTGGCCTGCAGTTGAGTGTTTGCCACAACGGTCCACGTGACTGTGAGCAGAGCAGAGGCTATCGCCCAGTACCAAACCTGCAATTACATTTACTTGCGTCTTGTAGGATGAAATGAATCATTACCACTGCAGCATGAAAGAACATAATCTGGCCTACTCCCAGCTATTCCCCTATGGGGACTGATTTGTGATCGCATCTGAAGATAGACTGTGCATTCAATCAACAATGCAGCTTTCAGCCCACCCTGCTGAAAGGCTTGAGGTATACAAGAGATCAATAGAGATAAATTAATTACCATGCTGCCAAATGGGAATTCTGTGTGGCCCGAGTTTCTATAGAAACACAAAACTGCATGGCAGGCCACATAGAGTAAATGATTCTGAGGCTTCCATGTGAACTACAGCTGCAAGCGAAGTGCTGTCTGTGGCATGCCCTGATCATTTGCTGCACCGCTGACAGTACGAAATGCCCACTGGTTTGATGCTGTTTCCATGTGAGACATTCGTGAAGTTTTTCAGCAGCTTTTATACTGCAGTCAGTCGAGCAAGACAATGCCTGTGTGCCAGAGAGGTTTGTGTCCCACTGATGTGAGTTCAGCCCATACAAATTCATGATATGAAAGCAATTATGACAAAAAGTGTAGGGAAAAACAAGAGAACAAAGGGCAGATACAATGAGCTCCTCTAGCACTTATTGCAATCATCCACTCCCCTTTAGCTTGTTCCAAAGTGAGTCCACAGCAGGGCTGGACTGCAAACGTTTTTCCTCCTGGCACGCTCATCTATAAAGAGCAGCAGTATGCCGGCTGCCCAGCCTGCCTGGGGGCTACATTTGCTACAACACTAATATCATAGAAGCAACCAATGAATTCCTAAAGAGTACAATCAGGGGAGAAACAATCCCTGCCGCTGACATCGCCCTGGCACTTGCCTCCCTTCCTGCTACTTACACAAGCAATATTCCAAGTTGTTGTTTTGCTTCCATCAAATTTTCCATTAAAAGTGACATTTCATCTAAATCAAGCCCTTGGGGTGGGAGCCCAGACAAAAACTAAAGGAGGTGAAGGATGGGGGAATTCTCCGGTACAGTTACACGCACAGTAGTTTGTGCACACAGGCTGGTGTGTATACCTCCAGCACCTAACTGACTCCATAATCATGGAGAACGCTATTATTTCCAGCCATCAGAGCAACATCAAAGCAATTACATGTGTCTCTGCATTCAGTGTGGTTATTAAAGCAAACAGCACAGTCATTTATCTGAGATGTGTAAACATCACAGCTTTCTCTCCCTCTCTGGATCCTCATATGCTGCCGGCTTCACACCACTGAAATAAAATTCACAACTATCCTAAAGCAAGACGTGTATGTATGTGTGGGGTGAGTGTTTTGGGTTGGGACGTGAAACAAAAAAAAAAGGGGGGGGGGGGGGTTACTGAGTGACTTCAATGAGGCTCACAAGATATTTGAAATAGGTTCCAGTCTGCACTCAGTGTATATGAATCATTGTTCACTTGTCACATTGCCAGTGGAGCAAGAGACTGAAAGAGACACCAAAGAAGAGAGGAAATGAGTGTAGGCAAGGAGGTACGGGAATAGAATGAGTAACGGCTCTTGACCAAACACTTTACTTCTAGGAGGACTGAGTCTGGGAAATTTTCGTTCCCTCAGGCACTGGTTTGCACAGTTCACTGGGACCTATCGAGGTCTGGGGTCTTTTAACAGTCAAGAACACCCTGGACTCCCCTGAAGACTTCACCACATTTTCCACCAGAAATGAAAAACTAAGACATGATATCAATAGTATGTGGATGGCCACACACTTCAGAAAAGTGAAAGGCAATCTGGCCTTGAAGTGCAGCAGCTGCAAGTGCCAGTTTGTGCCACTTCTCAACATTTGCCGAGACCCTGCAATATATGAACAAGTGGTCACTGCACTCTCCAGGTAAAGAAATATTATCTTAACAAATGTAGATTTGTGGCAATCAGTTTGACTCATTCGTGTCTCTCGGTGCACATGTATTCCTTCTCAAGGTCTGTCCGTCAGGAATGTACCACGCCGTGTGCTGGACAAAAGCAACGTTAGCGCGTTGTGGATTTATCACTGGTAGGCCTGCATTTGCACACGCATTCACGTAAATTACATTTTTGAACTGTGAAAGACAAATCGAGTGTTCAAGGGGAAACCTTTATATTATATTCAGATGGGAAAATGGCAATTGAAAGCTGCATTCATTAATTTTTGAACTCTTGGGCGCAACAAAGCGAGCTGTAGACATAACTTGAACTCTTAGCAGATTTAAAAACCCACTGACAGAGTAACATTACCATTAAATTATTAACATTTTTGCGTTCACCTGATAAATGCATAGTTAAACCACTGAGTCTTGTTTGGCTTCGTTCTGGTCTCTGAATCTATCTGGCTCTTGATATGTTTACAGTATTTGCAGGTGGACATAATACAGCGTGGACTGACCTTTTTGTGGGCAACAACAGCCTGTTGGAGCTTAAAATCGGGTAATGACAGACATAAGATTCAGCCAACAGTTAATGAGCTGAGAAGCATTCAACACCATAAAGCTGAGTTGGGTGATAATTCTCCATGAGTTCATCACTGCTACAGATATCCTTCACATACCTACTCAAAGCATTTAGGAATGAAGATGCGGTAAAGACGGCCTGATGAGGTTCAAACCAAGAATCAGAAGGAAGGTGATTTAAGTGACATGGTTGTTGGTGCCAAACAGGCTAGTGTGAGTATTTCAGAAACTGATCGACTGGGATTTTCTCACACAACCATCTCCAGGGTTTCTCAAGAATGGTTAGAAAAGAAAAACTATCCAGTAAGCAGCAGTTCTCGTTGATGCCAGAGGTTAGAGGGAAGAATATTTTGAGCTGATTGAAACTTACTCAAACAATCATTTGTTACAGGTATCCAGAAGAACATCTGTGAACACACAACATGTTAAAACCTGAAGCAGATGCTACACCAGGCGCCACGCCTGCCAGCTAAGAATGGGAAACTGAGGCACTGGCCACCAAATATGCACAACAGAAGGTTGGAAAAACGTTGCCTGGTCTGATGAGTCTCTATTTTTCCTGCAACATTTGGATGGTAGGGTCAGAATTTGGTGTAAACAACGTAAAAGCATGAAATCGCTCCTGCCTTATATCAACAGTTCAGGCTGCTGGTGGTGTAATACTGTGGGGGGATATTATCTAGGGCCCCTTAATACCATGTGAGTATTCTTTAAACACCAGAGCCTACCTGAGTATTGTTGCTGACCATGTCCATCCCTTTATGACCACTGTGCACCCATCTTCTGATGGCTGCTGCTAACAAAATTACATGATATCACAAAGCTCAGATCGTCTCAAACGCTTTTCTTTTTTATATTTTTAACATGAGAGTGAGTTCACTGTACTCAGCTGGCCTCCACAATTACATGATCTCAATCCAACAGAGCACCTTTAGGATGTGGTGGAACTGGAGATTCTCCTCGTGGATGTGAAGCTATCATATCAATATGAACCAGAATCTCAGAGGAATGTTTCCAGCACCTTGTTGATTCTGTGCCACGAAGTATTAATGCAGTTCTCAAGCCAAAAGGGGGTCCAACCCAGTATAAGAAAGGTGTACCTGACAAAGTGGCTGGTGAGTGTATATGCTGCCATTTTTGACACATAAAAACATAAATCAATGCAGCTTTAAATCAATTCTGACTTTACAGTTTCCAATATCAGTTTGAGCCATGGCTCTGCCCGGCGCTTGTTTTCGAGTCATTAAAATAAAAAGCAAAAAATCTATTCAGATAAAAATGTCCCCCAATTTGTGTGGTTTAAGTGGTTTGTATGCTTTATGCGAGTGAATCACTGTGTTGTGCAACCATCTCTGCGACAAATACAAGAGGTGACAGCATTATATCGCTACATCCACTCAAAACATTCAGACTTTGTTAAAACAAACAAACTTCTCGTTTGTTTGCTTGAAGTCAGCAAACACGCCATACATCACAGAAACGGCTACACAGAGACCGTGTTAAGAACCACCGGGGCATTCATTTACACATGTGCCGTGACCTTTACCTTCTACCTTAATGAGATTGCCATTGATTCACTTTCTCAGAGGAAATAAATCAATCAGAAACACTATCAAAAATTGACAGAGCACCACTGAATGCATCAACGGTTATGTCTTTGTCACATAAGAAGCCGGGTTATTGTGTTTGCTGATGAACGTGCGTGCGCGCGTGTTGCATGAGTGTTTAAATCCCGTTTCCATGTATGCTCCGCCAGGTGAGACTGTGTGGCAGAGGGGCGAGTGAAAGGGTGAACTTTTCACCTGCCACGGTCAAATTAGCCCAGTCTTCACATGGTTCATTAGAGATTGGGTGGGTTACAAGTTCAAGATGAGCAAAATCAATAGAAGTCCAACTCACGTCAATGCTGTTTATTTATTTAAACATTTATCACAAGGGAGACTAAAGGAAGTTCGCTGGGAAAAACAAATGAAAGACAAAAAATAGATCTCACAAATTAAATACCAATGCAAGCTAAGAGCGGTCTAATCCTGTCAGGGATATCCAGACCCACCAGCACGACAAGCAAGCATGGAGGCAGCAGAGGTTAAGAGTGAAAATTCTCTCTAATGCCCCCTATTCATTAAAGGATGTGTCAGCACATTCACCTGTGACAGCCGCTACAAAATGAAACGCCCCTCATCAATTACATCATCTCCAATCAACGCACACGTATACTTCTGCTCATCTTTCTAATACGTTTCACGCCACTTGTGTGGTATGCGTAAATGAATCCACAAGGAAGCTCTGATGCATCACAGTATCTGACTTTGCGTGTGTGCATGTGTGTGTGTGTGTGTGTTTGTGTTAGGGTGTCTATGAGTGCCTGATTAGGCAAACAAAAGAATGTTTTGGAAGCCAAACGAGTGGGAGCTCGGCAATTAGATGTTTCAATTCCACTGATTGGGGATGACAGGGGCAACACACTGCGTTGAGCCTAACACAGTAAGATACACACACACTCATACACACAGAGGCTCTCTCACACACAGCAGAGAATACTTTGCTTCATTTACTGCAATCCCAAATTGGATCTGATAAGCAATTAATGGTGTAATTGGCCGTTGGAGAGGTTGTCTTCTCCCTGAAGTCTAGCTGGTTCCAATGGGTGGTCGAGCGGAGAGGGAAGGATGCGTTACTGATACGGCTGGGTCAATACAAAAACTTGTTAGCAAGCAGAGAAGAATAATGGCACATCTAATAATTGTCAGATGAGCAAACCAAGAAATTTAAACTGTGAAAGAAAGACAGAAATCTCATATTCTGTTATATTGTATTCTTCGCATGCTATCCAATAACAACAGTTTATTTAAAGCAGCTTGCGGATCTTACTAAATTTCAACAAATCAGGCAAATATAAAATAACCTAATAGAGGCAATGCAGGCTAAGTTAATAAAGCAATGCATTAACTGCATTAACAACGCATCAATCAAAGGAAAGAAAATGATCACAGTTGTCATCTGTTTGCGTGCTGGCTCAGCATCCTTTTACATGCACATTAGAACTCTTGCATTACTGGATAATATGTAGCCTGGCTAATATGCAATTTGGGAGTGGAAACTGAATTATATGCTCCTAAATCATGAACACACTCATACTGCAGGAGTGTAGGAGATGTATGCATTCTGCTGGCATGTTATTATTAAGCCTCTTCCCCGAGGAGACTCACATCAGAACCTTTTACACAGATGGAGATGCTTGTGAGTACCGCCTGGCAGAAGAAATAATTGACACCTGCTTTATAATAAGAACATGTATATAATATTGCATATAATTCTGCAATATGCAAATAACTATAGCAGACTAACATAAAATAATCCTCCTGTTGTATGTCAACAAGTGTACATGCAAAAGGCTTAATTTAGACACACTACAGCGAGATAGTAAAGCTGGTGCAATTCAAAGTGTTCTTTATATCCACAAATGCCATTAAAACCAGAATACTCCGTGTTTTATACTACAGTCAGTCCTTTTTCACTTTCCCACAGCTGTCTGTGACAGATGTAAATCCTTGAACAGATGTAAGCGTTTAAAATTGTCACATAAAACTGATGCATTTTAACTTAGATTGCCAAAATAGGAGCAAATAGTGAACTTGATGAGGACTACTTTCAGCTGGGGATTAATACAGCTGGTGTAATAAACAGCGGGGGAAATGGTGTGTAATGTTGATTTAATAATAATAAAAAAAACTACAATGCTCATTTTTATGGTTATTTTCTGTTACAATACTGCTCTGCTAGTACTTCTACTACTGCTACTAATAATACCCTAAATATTTTTGTGTTTTCCCCCCCGTCCTAATCTGTCAGTCACTTAAGTCTTTCAGAAATATAGCTACAATCAAATCAGCTCTCCTGTACTTCCTGTGGAAGCTTAAGAGCAGGTGATTGATGAAGGCCATGCCCCAACATGCCCGGCAGCTCTGGTCCATACATTTATCCTCAGGCATTCTTAATGGAACTGACCTTGTAATAATCCCACCCTTTCTCCTGCTTTTTTTAATTACTTCTATCACTGCACTCTGCTATTCAAGAGTCTTTTCCCAACGAGGAAAAAGAATTAAAAAAATAAATAAATTGCCAAAACCACAGATGTTGCCCCCTGCTGTAGCGATATTGTATTTCAATGAGTCAGCAGAATTATAAATGCGCAGTTCATTATTAAACTACCCCGAGTCCCAGGCGCCGTTCCAACTGGGAGAAACGTTTCTTCTGCATGCAGTGGAGCCATCAGGTTATCACATGCTCCTTTTCTCTCTCTCTCAGCGTAATTAAGGTCTCATTCCCTTTTCATTTATGCAGACACAAGCTTGGACATGTATTCATATTTATGAACGCTTACCCCCACACACAAACACATGCTGTTCATTCATGCAGAAGTACACCAACTTGCCAGATTCAATCCTTAGTAAGTAAATAAAAAATAAACAGGCTATTATTGGTTGTGCCTGGGTGTGTGTGGGTGATATTTGACGTCGGCATGTGTCGACCGCACGCGCCTGTGTCTTACTGCTCCGATAGTGTACTCGTGACATTTATTTGTTCAATAATATTAGTGTCAAAACAAATCTGATAGCAAATGGTCCTGGTTCAATCTTTCAACCAGTCAGTGTTAAACCAGTGTCTCCTGACTTCCAGCACAGAGAATTGTTACACTACAGTCAGTGTATATATATATATGTTTTGTTTTTGTTTTGTTTTTTTTTGTTTCACATTTTCTGGAGCTGTCCACAGAAACAGCAGCATGATGCATACTTGATGTGCAGAGCAAATATCCTTTAGCCCGCGGCATGTCAACTGAATCTCCCTGGAGAAAAGACGAGAAGGAACGCCACAGTCTGGGCTGGCAGACAGAGAAAGGAAACAAAAAAGCAAGCAAAGACAGAGAGAAAGAGAGTTGCAGCATAAGGAGTTGCGCTTCCCAGAGCAGACATTTGACCACTTTGCTTTGATGTCTTCTATAGAGGCTTTTTGGTTGTATAGAATTCCCTGCATCGTGATTTCTTTAAGCTGAAACACCCACGGGTGGGCTTGCCTGCATGTAGACCTTCCACAGCAGCACATTTTCAAAGCTTAGCTGGATTTACCTTTCACATTTAGAAACATGTAACAAAATATGTTTCATCTGGGTCTCCCTTTAGTGTGAGCCATACATCCAAGCCTCAGAAGAACAATGACCCCAGCAGAAAATATTTTTGTCTTACGCCGTTTGTTTTAAACACAGAGGACCTCCAATAAAAGTCTAGCCGACTTCCCCGCACATAGAAAATTTGTGCTAAAGCTAAAATCTGCCGGCCCTTAGCCACATGAATCTAACTTCAGGTTCAGAGAACAGTTTCAGTGTTCAGAGCTACACATACATTTGTACAGAATAATACCATTAGCTGAAAACGGTGGGTGACTTTAGGTCTTGCTTTCTTCTCCCAGTTCAGTCGATATATCGAAGTTGTTACGAACAAAAACTAAAATATATATCAAATTCTGAAGTTTTCTGGAGTATTTACTAGAGAGAAAAGAAAATGTTTAAAAAAAATAAATGAATCAAATTTAGAAAAATGATTATTGTGGAGGTTATCTGGGCATGCTGATTTAAGTTTATCTGCAGCTGTGAGCTATAAATGAACGGTGAGACTCACATATTGCACAGTTTACAGTGACACGCTAAGTAACGAGACTGCGTGCATCATTTAAATGCAACATAGAACCGTCTTCAAGAAAAACTCACAAACAAATAACAGGACAGACTTGTATAAAGGGCAGCTATTTAAAAAGTCACCTGTGCCCTCAATGCTATGCTTATATTTCACTACAGTTTAATTCTATTATTTATTATTTACTGCTATTTAATGAATTATTCATTTTTATGGCTCTTGTAATTCACTACACAACTATAATAGGCAAATAATAGTCAGAAACAGGGGTCAAAGGTGGGCTAATGTTTATTTTTCCCTTCATGAACACTTGAAAATAACCTAAAAAAAATTTCTTTTCATCATTAGTTGGACTGCATGAGTCAGGTACCATGAAACAGCGGGAAAAGGAAAAGGTGCTTTTTATACGCTATTGCGTATCCTCTTGTTGTTTACTGTTATTGTGAATAACGGAGGGTTTTTATATTTGACTTTTCTGAGAATGTCAAGTAGTCAGGGTGTCTAGTCTGATGTTCTTCTTTGCTCTGAATGTGATTTTCTACACAATATTTGACTAATTAGAGCCACAAGTAAACAGCATGAGGACACATTTAGCATATACATGAGACATTGTCACTGAATTAATAATTAAATTAACTAATAAGATGGTATTATGAGATTTTTTTTTATATACTCACTTTATAAAGTTGTACATAAACAACTTAGTAGGACCGAGCAAGCCATATTCAAGGCTGCAATGGCGTGAGTACATGACAACTAATCCTTCTGAGCAACTGGGTCCCTCTCTTCCTCTGCTCTGGTAACAGTTAAATTTGTGGTAAGAATGTTGATGAGTTATCCTACTGAGAAAGATCTGAGGATGAGCCTGCCACTGACACCACCTGCTTACATAGCACTGCTCCTTTTATCCTAAACTTTCCCCTTTCTCTCTCTTTCTTCTTCTCCTCCCTTTTAAGGGCCAGCACAGATTTAGCAAAAGCTTTGCACTTTCCCTGCATTTTTCTCTGTTCGCACATGCCTTTTTTGTATTTCTGTCAGCTGTCTCCTTCCCTGTCCATCTGCCTCTTTTTGTGAGAAATAAACTCACTGCATACCCTTCCCCCTCGCTCCCCCGTCTACCTTGTTTCCCATCCCCACCCTCCTGCTAGACATCTGAGCCAACAATCAATGCCATTTCATTCCAGTGAGGGAACAAATGGAATTCCAGCTGAGAGCGTGGCAGCGGGCGACCACTCCCCCTGCCCTCCCCTTGCACTGCTGCAGACACCCCAGACTTCACCAGGTCACCATCACCTCTTCACACATGCATGTTGGGCTAGTCAAAGACGCAGGCACAATGTGACCCCTTTGCTATTTACACGCTGTGGAGCTGAATGTGCTAGTGACCTAGAGAAGAACTGATTGGGTGGATGGAGTTGCTAATAATTCCTCTTTTCTGCATCTGAGGATTATATTTTCTTATAACTACTGACAGTAAATACAGATACTAGACCTTCTGTAATGGCCATTTATCTAAAACTAACTATTAACAGTTGACATTGATTCATCCCATTGCTTAAAAATGACTATACATTTCTAGTATCTGACAGTGAGCAGCATTTACCTACCTTATTTTTGTCTGCTTCACAATAGAAGTGACAACGTGTTTTACCAGCTATAGACTTTTAATATAAGGCAACAGCAGTAGGACTTGTTGCACTGACATTAGCAGTAACCTAATGCAGCTGTAACACAATGTAAATAGAGTAATCAAATGCTTAGGTAGGAAACGGAATCCAGTGTTGGAATAGAAGACTGCTGCAACTAATGAGATCTGATGTGCAGAGATATAGATGCAGCCCGTAAAGTAGAGCCTGGCTGGGATTTATAATAAGGATACCAATACCGATACTTGGTCATTTAAAAAGATATTCCGATATATCGGCCAATATTTTTTTCTTTCAGAAACATGCAGCATAAGCAGATTTACCGGCACTATAAATGCTAAATATCTAATATCGGCCAATAATATCGGCCCATTGATGAATCTTTCAGGCTCTACCATAAAGCTCTTTTCTACAGTTAATTCTTACTTTTCATCTACCTCAACTTTCCATTTGCTGTTTGTTTTTTATTTGTTTGGCTTTTTGCTATTTATTTATTTATTGTCTCTTCTGTTCTTTTTTCTTTCTTCCTTTCTTTTTGCTTTCAATGTAGCAACATTTAAGCCCAAGCATTTAAAATGTTCTCAGTGAATAAATCATCCTTGACTTGTCCTGGTTATTTGTCAGCATTCTCAAAACTCAGTAAGGACTGAGAAGAAAATGCACAAGGCTACAGGACTCACTGATTGGCTCGCTGAGTGCAGGAACACAACAGCAATGAGGACAATTAAAAGATTCCAAAAAGTGCTGAAGTGCTGAAACCTTTTAGTACAAAAATCTTATTGTGCATCTCCAGATTCCAGTCAAAGTTCTGGATAAATTAAAATCTAACTATCACAGACTATCATATCTGTAGTACAGGTGTAGTACAGGTGTTGACTACTGTGACGCTCGTGTCCACCTCTAGCTGCTGCTGTCAGTGTTGTTGCGCGATTCATTGAGACCGACTAGCCCGTTTCTCTGCCTGACAATGAATGAACACAATGGATATTATAAACATATTAATAGCTGCCTTCCTGAGTCACAGCTAAGATGTGTTTCATTAAAACCAACCACGATGTGCCAACCAGAAATAGCACTAAACCGAAGCAGTGAGAGGAGAGAACATGCCTGACAGAGACGCCGTTCTCAGAGATCTCAGCATGCTCACGAGAAACTCCACATGAAAATACAGTCAATCTGCACTGGGCTTAGATTTAATGTCAAGTTCCTTTTTCTTTCTTTTTTTTTTTCCCCCTTGTGAAAATTGCCACAGTGGGTTTTTATTGTTATACATAAATACAGAAAAGTCTATGCAAAAAATAAATAAATAAAAAAGAACTCTGACAATGTTTGCTATGACAAAAAAAGAAAAAAAAAAAATCATAGCCATTTTGTGATCTGCCACCATTTTATGGTTAAGGCTAGGGTATGTTACAACAAGATATTGGTAGCAGTAAGAAAAATATTGTGGTCCAGTGGGATGGAAATCAGTTTTCTGAAACTCCCAATACCTCCAACCAACAAACAAGAACAGCAGTGATGCTTCCAGCTTTAAAGACGCATTACGCATTACATGTCGCTCAGATGTCGGGGAAATATAAATACAGCTAATAATAAAAGTGGATTTTCTTTTTATGGCAAATTAATACAAATGTAAATATAAGTGCATTGAAGTCACGAGAGAGTCTGTACAAAACAGTATTACAAAATCAGTATTACATATGACATATTTTAAATATTGTCAATACATATTTACTGTTGCACCCCTGTTCACACTGTGAAACTGTTAACTCAACAAATGGACACAAAATGGAAATAATTGTTTTTCAAATCTCAGCACTACTCAAACCCCATTGTCCCTAATCTCTTTACCTCACCCCAACACTTCCACTACTGCACCTCACTATCTGCCAGCTGCGTGGGGCTCCCTCAGGCATAGCTCTATCTGGATATCTGGCCAGCTGCGGCCTTCCTCCTAAGCAAAAGAGAAATAGTGGTGAAGAGGAGGGCGAGGAAAAAAAAATAGGACAGGCAGAAATGGTGTAAGTGAGAGTGAGTGACTGACCAGCTGTGAGGACCCATTTCCCTCTTCTTCTTCTTTTTTTTTTTTTTACCCCAGCACAATCTATCGAGAGTGAACCCATAGAGGAGTAAGGAAAGAAATAAGAGGTTGAACACACATTATGTGTGCACCCCACACACACACACACACACACACACACTATGAAACTTTATAACATACCCTGGCACAGAGAGTGTCATTTGGTACAGCAATTGAACAATCCCAAGATGCCCAATATGACTGAACAAGCACAGTGAGCACAGCAGTACTCAGTGGAATTATTAATGAATGCACTGACATTTCTTTTAATCACCATGCCCTGTTAGACGCAGTCCAGGACTGTGGGAGGTGTGAGTGAGTGGGGGAGAGAGCGAGAGAGAGAGAGAAAGAGAGGAGGAGGGGAAAAAAAGTGGTAACAGATAATGAAAAACATAATGCATCAGCATACGGTGGATTGTGCAAAGGATGGCAGAAATAAGTCGGTGATCCCCGAGGGAAAATTCAGCCCCATGTTAGAGCAGCCCAGGAGGTCCAGCTAACATTAACACACATTATACGCTAGGCCAGATTTACAGCAGGACACCCATCAGATGCTGTTAGCATCTCTGCTCCTTCTAGTCTGTTGGTTTGAATTTCTATCTACTAAACTGTGAGCTTTAGAACATAAACCTGGTTAGTTGCTCGATGCCTTCTAGTCGAGCTCATTCAAATGCTGTTAAGAACAGTTTCTAATTCACCTGAATGCAGTTCATACTACTGTACATACATGCGTCTGATGTACATGAAATAAGCTCACATAAAAGGCATGCAAATGACCACAGGTGGTGTTTCTGCAAGTCAGGCGCATTTTCTTCCCCTACCAGCTTCCTTCCACCTTCCCTTTTAAAAAGGCATATGCTTCAAATATTTGCATTATGCATTACAATGGCCGCGGATTAATCTGCTCCTTGATTTAAATTAGTCGCATTCAGAGATTCAATTAAATCACCATCTCTTTGCAAGTTGCATTAAGTGCAATCAACAAGGGGGAATGGGAAATTACATTTCCTTTAACAGAATTTGCATATTACATTGGCACCGGTAATGCATTCGGCTCCCTGGCAAAGAATGCACTCACTTAGTTCCAACTGTTAAAGTCAGCTGAGGAAAGTATTCCTCACTCCTCTGTGCCTGTAGCTGTTGGGCTTTTCCTAGCGGATACATAATCCAGGCATTTTGCTGTCATTTCGACAAAGTCAAAATTAGATTAATTCTGTTTGTAAAACTGCAACATGACAAATATGTGGGATGAGTATTAGGAATCGTAGCCGCATGGTGCCTGTTGATGATGTGATTGTGAGATTAAGTTGAGCCCGTTGCCACGCTCACACGCGTATACCCGCTTCGGGGAGACTCACAAATAATTAGGAGCGCGCTTACGAACACATTTGTGACTCACATGTAAGTGATGTGTTATGCCTTCAAAAACTCTGCTACCTTTTCCATAAGCGTTTTAATTCGCAATAATTCTGACAAGCAAGCAGAAATGCTGTCATGTCTCTCTGTCACAACCAATTAAAATCCGTATTCCTTGAGAGTGCAGAATTTAGGCCCTGCAGCCCCCAATCGCTGAACCACACCTGTTTTTCTGATTCTCCTCTAAGCCACGCAGTCAGTTAAAACGCACCTATCGCCATTAAAAAGAAAACGCAAATTTCCTTCCCCCTCCTCTCCTCTCACCTCTTGCTGTCAGCTTGAGTCCACTCCTCACTAACATCGCTATCCACAAAGCCTACTACTCACTATACTCCATAGACAGTTGAGCTGACATTAAGGCAGATGGATTTTCTCTCAATCCGCTTAAGACATCAGACGCTGAGTGACTTTGTTCCATTTTTTAAAGAAGCATTTTAATACTGCTGCTTTCATGTCTGAGTGGCTCCCCACTGTTACAGATATTGAGTTGGTAGACTGCTGCATGACAGGTAGTCAGACATTGTCGAATAAGAGCGATGAAGTGCTTCTAAATTTGTCCTATTTACTTTAGTTTGATGGTCCTAACATTAAAGAAGTCTGGTGATGGATCTCCATATCAATATTAGCTAGGAGGTTTATCATGTGCATAGAAGAAAAAAACATCTAACAAGATGAGGAGGTTTAATTCAAAGTTGAGTTTCACCATCAACATTTATGCAAAGCTATAGTCACCTGAATTGGGCAATTTAATATTTATATATCGAAATTAAATATCAAACTAGGGTTTGGACCGAGCTGAGGGACTCATTCAGTATGTTAAAAAGTGAATGGAGAAAAAAAAATTGCGGTGCTCACATTCACAAAAGGTGCCTCTTCACCCTACACACCTTATCTGTCCAGATGAAGGGACTTTCCTTTCTCTTCCAGAACTTGAATTTCTTCCAACCTCATTCCAGCACAGACTCAGGGGCCAGCAAATCCAAACTTGTCATTTTCTGACTGTTTTTCTATTTCAAAAGAAGTGGGGGAGAAGAGGAGAGGAGATAGTGGGAGACCAGGGACGAGGCAGCTTGTCTGATGTGAATGTGTTTTCTGTGTTATCACTCTGAGTGGCTGGGTTCCTATGCTGGTCTGATAACACACTGCCTCTCTTCTGCTTTTTCTTACTGTCTGCCACACTGACAGTCATTTTGTGTCAACACCGCTCTGCTCTGGATTGAACAAAAGTCAGACACTGTCCAAGCTGCCTGGTCAGAGGTCATAACTCTTTCTACTGCACCAGCTTCTCTACATTAGCAGCAGGTTGAAGACTTAACCTGTCACCACCTCAAGGGTATGACCACTGGGAACAGCTGATGTGATGCAACTACTAAGAAAAGAGACGCATGCTGTAACTATATGAAAATATGGTTTGACTGATATTTCTCTCCCCGCTTCCTGCATTGCAATCTGCATTTTGCCAGAAGTCTCTCCCTCCAAGCTCTCATAGTGTCGTTTCTGGCTATATTGCTAGAAGTGAAAGGCCCTTGAGGGAAAGAGTCAAGCATGAAGACAGCTCCATTACTTCAGTGCACGCAACATGGGCTCAAATCACATAGAGTGATGTATAACCATTGCCTATGACGTTCATCAGTGGATGGCGGCTACAAATTGCATGTGTGGCTTACCTAAATCTGACCTTTGTAGGACATCATAATTTCCTATATCATTCAGTACAAGACGCGTATGAAGGAAATGAAACCTCCACAACGCAGGAAATGGTTAACAGTGCCTTTGGCCTTTTAATGCCTCCATATAGCAAGGGACAAAATGCAGAGAATTATGTGGGGATTAGGCTCATAATCAATCAAAGAGATTAGAGACAGTGACAACAGCGCAAACAGTGGTACCATGTAGGGTCCACAGTCAGCCCAAGCAGGAAGTATTGAATGTTTTGACTGTGATTGGCTACAGAGGGGGGTCTGCAAGAAAGAAGCAGCACTGCAGTCAGCCCTACATCGTAAATCATGCTCCGTGCTCCCTTAGATTGGTTTAAATAGAGCTTCTCTTTTGGGCCTTGACTGGGTCCCTGGGCTTATTAAAGCCTCATACTGGGAGAATAACCAAGCTTGCTATTCATCAGAAAAGCCTTAAAAAGCAAAGCCTAGCCAGACCCATTCTTTTGCAGCATCCATTTAGATCTCTTTACATACCCATAAGAACAAAACAGTGTATATTTGTAGCACTGCATGCTGGCTTTGTTTTGGGAAAGCATTTGCTGTTGGATTTGGTTTAGACTTACAAAAAAGCATTTAACTAGCTACTGTTTGGTGCTACTCTTTGGCAGGGGTGTGCATGTTCTGGTCTGTATTTCACAGACTCGAACCACAGGTAACTTTATAAAACCTCAGTGCAAAACAACCCAGCTTTACTTGGGCTTTTTAAGTGAAATAGACCATCAGCAAAATCAAATTATGCTCTCCGCTGGCCTGTAGTGCTATTTATCCATCCACCCTGACAGATGCAGAAAAGAGAAAGAAAATAGTTCCTACACAAAGTGGTCACAACAAGGTTTGAGAATTTCTGAGAGTAACCTGGTCATAATTTCCAGAAGGAGATACTCCTAATGGTTAATCCACTCCAAGCACTTTAATCAAATTGATATTTTTACAGCTAAAACATAATTATTGTTGTTATCCATGAATTTTGAAATGAATGTTTTACAAAAAAGAAAAAAAAAAATAGTGAGTCGCATGATTATTTTTTGATTAAGATGTCAAATTACAATTAGTTACAATTAGTTGCATTTCTGAACAGCTCTGCTTGATTAATCCCGGACTTCTCGGAGAAAATCCAGTGTTCCGACTCAAATTTGGATATGAAAATGTGAATTCAATACTTCTTAGATCTAAACAAGGTTTTTTTTGACAGATTTATAAAATATGTTCGTTTCCTTGTTTTAGGTTAAGCACTGTATATATTTTTGGTACTCTGAGCACATAAATTGGAGACAAAGGCCAGAGTAAAAATGTGTACATCTGATTTTAGAGTGAAATGTCCCTTTAAGACCTGTCTGAGTATTGTTTCTCAAAAAAAAGAAAAAAGCATGATGAATGGCCAAAACACAAACTTCAGATCATTGTAAACAACAAACAGCGAAGGTGTTTTTTTGGTACGTAATTGCATAAAAACTGAAGCGATTTGCCAACAAGTGCAAAAGATCAAGGAGAACGTAAAAGCTTAGAGGAAAACAACTGTAACTATCTGCAGTGTGAAGAGCACAGACACTAAACTACTGCAACAAAGGCCTAACAAAAAGATGATGTTCAAACTCTGTCCTGTTTAAATAGCAGCTCTTTTACTGATCAATATAGTGTAGATGGTGCTTTGAACAAATCCAATGTCCACATAGAGACAGTCTCATTTCTTGAATGTTATCTAAGCTGCACACTACCCTGTCCTAGCTGTTTATGAAAGGTTATTTCTTCTCAGTTGTGAGATTACTTAGACGCCTCCATTATACTGTTTTCGAACAATTACCCTACCGATCTACTGTTATATTGTAATGTATTATAATTTAAGTCTATGCAGTGGGACAATATTAGCAAGTACAATGAAAGCCATGAAATCTGAGAGGGGTTGATCGCAACTGTGGGTATTTTATCAGCAAGAAATCAAATAGCCCTAAATATCTGAGAACCCATCACGTAGATGCAGCAGCTTGGATTATCTCAACACGGGTGTCACATATAAACATTGGCAGCTTTACATCACTAACAGTGGCTTCAGCCTAATTCTGCCCTGTCAGCGAAACCCAGAGGACTGCATCATGGTGTTCTGCACACTCTTCCAGCAACACTCGGAGAGGAAGAGCGAGAAAAATGCAAAATTGGCTTTTGTGCCTTTTTGGATGTAAAAAGGAGAATGTGCTGACTCAATTTGATAAAGTTTTATCAACTTCTTCAACCTTGATGAACTTGCTGAAATGTGCAGATATAGTGGACTTACTTTTTATTGTTCTGTTCACATTAATAAACCAAAGGGTGCTTGGCGCTGCACATCATAACATATTGTATAGCCCATATTAAAACCTTTTGATCAAATCCACCACTGATTAAACCTGACATGATTTTAACAACACACTCTGGTGGGACATTATGCTGAATGATGCGCTGAATACCTGTTTCTTAAAGTGTGAAAGCCCATTGATGCAGCTCATATTGATTTTTCCTGTCTATTTATTTCTCCCTCATGCAGAGCGTCCTCAAGCCCAACCTGCTCCGGCTGATAAACACAGGCCGTCAATGCAGGGTGAGGTGGCAGGATTAGGCAGCGACATCCTTCAAAAGGTCTCTGTCTTGTTCACAGAGGTAGGGTCAACAGGAGCACCGCGGACGGCCGAGCCCGTCCCGAATCTGAGACGAGGTGACAGGGAAGGAGTGGCAGGTGATAAGCCCGCACGGTGAAGGGCATTCATGTTGGTGTGTTGTCAGAGATAATGGGTTCAGAGGCAGGCCAAAGGTCAAATAGAAGACATGCACGTGCATGGATGGAGTGCTAAGCTCAACTATACACACAAGGCACAAAGACTGACTCCAAAGACTAAGCAGCATTGTTATGTGTATGCTAATATTCTGATGCCTTTATTGACTTAATGACTTGAATGGCCTTTTTATTAATTGAGGAAATGCATTCACAGATGGTAGTGCCAGAAATGTTTCTCTTCACAATATTTTTTTTATCTTCACATCACTATGCACAGACAGGAACATTCCTAATATTAAATTCTTTGGAATAAAAAAAAATGAAAATGAAATGAAATGAAAATTAAAACCATAAAAGGAAAATATGCCACTTAATGTATTTTTATGGTTTCCTGTTTAATTTTTGTAACACTGAAGAACAGAAGGTTACAGGTGCTCTATTGAGTGAAGATGAGGTGACCGGCCAACATTAAAGAAGACTATGGGGTGTCCTTAAACAACACCACTTATGCAGTTTTTTCATACTTACAATCATAGATCATCATATAAAAAATTATTGTAGCCACGATGAAGTCCAAAGGCCTCAAGCTGAGCTTTTTTGCTGGGGCATCTTGGTGTTTTGAATCCGGCATGACAAAGGAGGTGTGGATCTGACTGAGAAACTGATCCCAAGCTAACCCTGGCCTAAAGCACACCCAACGTTATTGTCTATCTGATCCTGAATGGGACCATAATCTACACAGAACATTATGTTGTATTAAATGAGACTTGAAACTAACAACCAAGACCATAAACTCATCAAGAAAGTGTTCACTGAGGTCATAGATCAAGTGAGCCAAGTGTAGCTTTCCCATACAGTGCTTCTTTTTGCAACTAGAGGTCAGCAGGGAGCACGTCCACACTGGCTTCACTTTTCAAACCCAGAAACTACTTAGATCTTTTATATACAGTCTATGCTTTCAGTTTATTCACCCTGCATGACAGCCCCATCTCCACATTCCACACAGCAGCAGACCTAATTGGGAATTAAATCACTTACCAAGCAGCCCTGTTACTATCACTGAGGCCTCCTGCTGCAAGCAGTAAGCAGCACGCACTGTATTTCCATAAAGAGCTTCACAGACATCAATGCAGGAGTTTAATGCAGCAATCTAGCTGGTGTTTTCCAATTAAAGTGCATGGATACAGGATAGGCAGTTGGGCTGCCTCTGTTGACAGGTCAGTAATTATAGGTGCTCCATTTGAGCTATCACTCTCACATAATGGCAGACCTGTCACACTCACAGCTCTGATGATACACGCATTCATCACCACAACTGTCTGGACACTCCAACTGCACAGAACACGCTCGACTTTGCACTCATCACAAGTCAGTGCCAAAAAGCTGCTTGGAGCTGAATCACACTGCTCCATCATAACATGCTGCAATATGTGACAAATCTACTGGTGTGGTCCAATTATCATTACACATCTGGAGGCTTGCAGTTGGTGGCAGATGTCTGTTTCACTGGGATCTGTTCCATTAAACTTCATTTTAGACAGATGCGTTACACTTTATCTCCATGTTTAAAATTAACCATCAAGGCCATTAACACTCGAAACACAAAGTGTCAGAAAATGATGGAAACCAGATGTCGCGGGCAGATCGCTTTTCAATGAAATACGCGAGCTAAAAGAATTATGAGCGCCATATTATAATAGTGTGGGAGCAAATCACAGGTATTGTTTTACTTCTAATCAAAGATTCATTACGGTTTTAATTCTGCTGCACTATTCTTTTTCTCTGGGTGACAACAGGAACTTCACTGGATGAGAGAAAACTCCCGCAACAGCACAAATCGTTCAAAGGATGAAAAAGTAGTCATAGCTTTTATGGGATCATTCAGACAATAGTTGTAGAGGTGAGTTAGTGTAAAGAAACTGCAACAAAGCAGAATAATGCATTCTCTGCTATAGCGCAGTAGTTCAAGCTCTAGGATGAAAGACAGCAAACTCGAGACTCGAGCAGAGGGTGAGGAATTCAGCCTAAGATGGATGGCATCTCAGAAAGAGAAGACTCCTGTGCACTGCTCCTCTTTGCTCTGCTTTGTTTTCCTCGAGCTGCAGAGCCAATATTCTTAAACCGCGCTACACTCCCTCGCCCCTAAAATCATGGGAAGGATGGAGGATTGGAAAATCTGAGAAAGCTGGAAATACCTGCACCGGTGGAATCAGAGGCACTTTAAAGCATCAAACAGAAGAGGTGACTCTCCCAGCCGGGCAATTTGAGAACAATCAGTGTGAATTGTCGAGGTGCTCCTTCTAGCAAGACAGAGGCATTGGTACCATTGTTCATGTCAGCAGTACTAAACATGCTACCACAGGACTATACAAGAGGGGAGAGGAGGAAAGGATGGATGCATAGACACTGGTGGTGCAGAGGGGGGCAGAAATGTTGGGAACTGAGTTGGACATCCCCCCAAAAAAACTTTTGTCTCCATATTAGGTTTCTCACATTTAAATTGACCACAGAGCTTTTGGTCGATTGCCTCAATGATCTGCACTGTTGCCCATGTTCTCAGTTCGTCACTGAACACTTAAATTTCCACAGGCTGCTCCTCAAGAAATCCATCTCAATCAATCAAGTCGCAAATAGCCAGCCGACTTCACACCACAGCCAATAAGCTGTTTGATGCATTTAGCCGCTGTAATGTACGTGGACGGCTTATGCATCGAGCAGCAGGTAACTACAGGGAAGATTTCTCACAAGTAACATTTTTAAAATACCACATAGCCCCTCGACACATTGCATAACTGGAAATAGAGGCCAAGGCCACGGGGAGCAGTAGCAGAGGAAGCTTTCACTATCTCCCAATACCTAATTTAGTACACTGACCAGGGCATTAGAACCTGTCAGACTGAGTTTAACTTGGGCAGGTATCCATCCACACGGCACAGGATACTTCATTTCATCCATGAGTGAATGGGCAACAGCTGAAAAAACTACTGCCAGAGAGGGGAGAGAGAGGTGCTGTGAGTGTGTAGGTGTACAGAGCCATTTTTTCCAGTCAAAAGAGAGTCTTCAGGTTTGGGTTGAAGGTTGGCATCCGGACCTTGATTTCAATTCACCTGTGCGCTGAAGAGCTAAATGACCACGTAAAGCCTCAGGCAGGCCCACAGACAAAATTGTATGTATGCATACTGTAAAAATTCCTAATGGCTGTGATCCCTGATTATGTCTAAAAATCCCTCTACTTCTGAGCACTTTTAAGGGTGCAAAGGTATCAGTAGGTAGAATTACGGCTTTCAGTTACTTGAAGAAAAGCTCTACCCACTAAATGCAAAAGCGGCCTTGTGTAAGGGCCTCCATTAGAAATGTTATGTGCCCATTAAAATATTCAAGATGAAAGAGTATAATAAAAAAAGGAAACTCTTCTGGGAAGTGCGTCATTATACACAATAGCAAAAGGCCCATCTGCAACTACAAAATTAATTTTTTCCAGTTGAAAGAAGCAGAATACAATAACTAAAAGGAAATAAAAGGTAATAAGGTCAGAAAGAGTCTAACCTGTGCAAGATTTGAAAGTTTTACTACTCAGTTATAGCTCACTCAGGTAATTATGTTGCCTCTGATTTTAAATGCAATTTAAGGTGTCAAAACATCCCTCTTGGTACTTGAGATTCTCGAAAACATCACTGAAGCAGCCACTCATTATAAGTGTTAGCTTTAACACACACCTCAGCTTTTCGATCATATTACCTCCGAAACCCTGATTTGCTTCTATGTTCTGAGAGTAAAAATAGTTGCTTTTACATTCAGGGTACTTGTGATTATTGCAGTTTCATACATCGAATCGTACTGCAATAAATTTCCAATCGTAGCGCATGAAAACATAAGGGTGACATGCCTCGCAGCAGCTCTCACTTCAGTGTAACCGTTTCAAATCTTATGTAACCATCCCAGAAAAGAGTGGCTGTACCTGTTGCTTTTCAGTTTCATACTGGTAAAAGTTATTAAAGGATGAACTCACAATACATGAATTAATACTAGAGATATAGCAGGTAATAGGCTTAAATTTCTGTTGTTTTTATAAGTTACAAAAACTACATGGTCACTTTGTTCTTTAGTGTACACCCGATACAAAGCTACTGTGAGAAAACCGCAGGGTGATGGGCTGGTCTTAGATCTGACATCCTCAGAAACGAAGGCTATGTCCGTGTGTGTGTGCGTGGTTAAAGTATGTACAGATGGAATACAAATGGAAACAGACTGGCATTAGTGTAGTACTTTTCTAGTCTCACCGGCCACTCATAGCGCCTACAAGCCACGTTTATCCATCCATTTGTACAGTGCTTTATTCTATGGACTTTCAGCATTTAATCTATCTCACATCAACATTCACAGCCAGTTTAAAAATCACAAATTACCCATTCATGACTGCGGGAGGAAGCCGGAATAGCCAGAAACAGTCAGAAGTTTGCTCACACCAGGGGATCCATACATGCCCAAGCATGCCTGTCCCCCGAAATCCAATTTGCTTGACTAGCGTGATCTCTGCGTATTGGGCTTAGACACGGTACACATGTAGGGTGATCACTAATGGCAACCAAACACAGAACTCCAGCACTTCCTTAATGTCAGCTGCCTTTGTGAAAATCACAGCGTTAAGTTAAGATGTTCCCAATTAACCCACAAAATGCAGAAAATCCTGGAACCTGTGCCATGCAGGAGCGCTTTGCAAAACCATATCCGTGTGTGTGTGTGTGTGTGTGTGTGTGTGGGTGAGAGAGAGAGAGAGAGACACACACACACACACACACACACACACACACACACAATGGGAGTGTGAGAGAGTGGAGTTGAGTTGTCAAGACAATCTGAAGCGCACTCAGGCCCGGATCGTCGAGCACTGTGTGAATACAGGTCAGCAGTGGAGTGGGGACAATCATGCTTGGGCACGATACAAGCCAACTGTACCTAGTGTGAGTACATCCTAAGTTTTACGTCCCCACCCTCGTCTAATGTTCATTTTTATTCTTTTCCTGTGCAGTAAGCTGTACTGTAAGCTAACAACACTACAGTATTCAAGTATTCAAAATCCCAACAATCAAAAAAAAAGAAAAAAAAGAAAGCCCTAGAAGCAAGCACTTTGTGATGGTGAGAAGGAAAAACTCTTTTAACAGGAAGCAACCTACAGAACCAGACTCATGGAGGGTCAACCATCTGCCGCGACCGGTTGGGGGCTGAGGGGAAAAGAGGAAAGAAGAAAGAGAAAAGAAAAGCGAGCAGGGAGACAGGAAACTATGGGAGAGAGAAGACAAAATTTAATGACATGGTGCAGTGGGGAGCTTTAGTTTCTGCTGCTACATTTCTTAAGCTTCTCATTATTGCAAAGCACACAGGCAGTCTACAACGATAACAGTGGCATAGCTGTCATTCAAAATTTGTAAATAACCTTATTAGCCAATTACGTTAACATAAGGCCCATCAGTTGATTTAAAACACCATCTCCGATTGACACACAGCATAAACCATGTAAAGGGGTCTTAATTAGGTTTTTAAAGGGATTATGATGACATAATTCTTGTTTTAATGTTCATCTTCTTAAAGACACATAATGGGGAAATCAACCATGATCAGATTTATATTTATTGAACATGTTTTAATTTTTTTTTTCCAAGAGAAAAGTATTCAAGGACGAGGACTGACTAAATATTTTTGCATAAATGCTTTCTCGAGTAACACCTTTGTCTGGGGTTACCAAGCTGTAAAATTCTCAAATTCCAACAAAGGGAGGAGTGAGGAAACACCTGAACAGAGCTTTTCCTGCTATAATCTCACACAATAATGTAAGAAACAACACAAAGGTTACTACTCTAAGGTGTAAGTTAGATACAAAAATCTGTCATGTACTGCTGTGCCAGGCAAGGAAGAGGACCCCAAATGCAGGACTCAGGAGGCGTGAATAAACTTATTGCTTGAATAACGCACATAACAGAGCTGGTCAGGTGCCAGCAGCATCATAGCTCACAAAACTTGACTGAGTAACCTTAACAACTTAGCTTTAAAATGAGCATGAGTAAAAGCATGACCTGAGGATCCACAGCAGGAAAAACAGGTGACAAAGACGACTGCACCAGTGACCAGCGAGACAAGGACACGTCAACAAGCAGGGGAGACACAGGACTTCAAATACACAAGAGGATAATGAGGGAAGTGGAGACAGCTGGGAACACAGGTGAACCAAATTACACTGACGAGACAAGGGGAAGCAAAACTGAACACAACACACACCAGACGACTATCAAAATAAAACAGGAAGACGAGGGAACAAAGACGCAGATTAGACACTGAACACTGGGGAAACACAAGGAACTAGAAATCACAACATAACCAAACCCCATAACAACAGAAACCCAGAACAGACAAAACAAAGCAAAAAGGACCCAGGACCATGACAAAAACACTGCGCATGTTCATTACACTTTTTCACTTGTGATTGCTTTTTGTGTTCAGTACAGTTCTTAAATGTGGAGAAAGAAGAAGCCTGACAGCCCTGTAGTGACAATACACTACACTACAGTATAGTTGCTTTTATGAATGGAAAACTGCTGTTTAGGGGATAAATCACACAATCAAACAGTGTCGCCCTTCTCTGTGCTTTAATGGACTAAGAAATTTTAATATTCTACATGGCGAAGAAAGTGTTGCGTGCCTGTTTTGACCTTTCGTGCAATAAATATTTCTTTTGTTGTGTGTAGAAGTGCATCTCTCTGCTCTTCTCTGGCTTCTTTATAAGTCTCATAATTCAAGAATCAGCAGGGAATTAATGGATTTTGAGTTGCATCTTAGACTGCAACATTCTGGTTCATTGACAAAACCAAACAACAGAAGATCAGCCTCACAACTGCAACTCCCACATTCACTGTAGGATGATTATTAACTCAAATTAATCTGTTTGATGGATCTAAACATCTTCAATATGCACATTTGATGCGTCCTTAATCAGCCTCACCAAAATGTTTTGCACTCAACAAGCCTCAAAGGTCAGCAGAGGTATTACTGCATCTTTGGAGCCTCAGCCTCAAAGAGAACCAGTGTCCTACACATCAACTGTCATCCCAGCGTGACTTGTGAAAACTCAAACTGGCAACTGTTGGGGATTTTTTTTAATTGTTATGGTAATAGTAGTAATAGTATTCATTTTTTAGTCTCATTTATTAGCAGTGATAGTGGTCACATATACACTGGAATGACGCACTCTGTATGTTTAGGATAGTAGTTTATGACTGAGGCCTATTATAAGTACATTTATATTAGGCATGAGGCCTCATATTCATTTATACACATTATATTCATATTACATCATACCACATTATATTATGGTATATCTCACTCTATGCCTGTATACCTTTTGAAAGGTATACAGGCATAGGGGATCAATTTAATTAGGTGGGTTATGTCTAGAAGTGACAGTGTGACAAATGCCTTTAACCCGGGAGGATCGCATTATTTACTATGCCTGTCAGATTTGTCATAAAGTAAGGGTCGCTTCAGGGACAAATGTATATTTTTAGCACTCTTCAGAAAGCAGCTGGCAATCTGCCCGGAAGTTGGTCAGTCTGGTGATCAGGTTTCAGGAGGGAACTAAGCATGCAAATTAGGGGGAGTCAAAGAAAGGGGTGGAGATATTGCTTTGGGAAATCCTATATGAGTCAACCTATGGATGAGCCCGGGAGTCTCGTCTTTTGTCTTCCTTTGTTTGTTTTGCTGCTTTGCTCACTCTCTTTTTTTTTGCTTTCTTGTGTTTTTGTCTGGAACTTGTGTGTTAATAAACTCTCTGAATCGAACCCTGCTCATTTCCAGTGACTTCTTTGGAAAATCTGGTTTTAATTGAGTTCCACGTACAGAGGTGGATTCGAATCCTCTCAGCCCGAGGAGAACCCACCGGACCACGACCAAACATCACAGTGTTTCTCCTGAGCTCACAGCTCCTTCTGATGCAGCCTACACAGCCCTGCTAACACCATGTAGCATCTAATTTTTTCATCAATCACTCCAAGTCAATGTATCCTAGCTACTGATCAGCCTTTTGCATGCACCGCCAGGAATTTTCCCTTGTCTTCAGTGAGCTTCTGGGCTCTCTTGCATGACCAGGAATTTCAGATGGATTTAGGTTAGGATTCTAGCTTGACTAATCCAAAATACTAAATGACATCTTCACAGACTTTCCTTAGAATAACTGCTTTAGGACCATCAACTTTTTGATCGTCCCACTTTACTTCTTACCACTCATATATCTCTTCAGTTGTATTTGTCTTGAATTGCAGGGATTAGACCGAAATGCAGACACATGGAGAGAGGCAAAAGGCCAAAAGCGAGCCTTTATTTTGGCTGGTGAAAAGTTCACAAACAAAGTCCATCAGGAACATAAACAGACTCCAAAATGGGCTGGAAACACAAAGGGAAGATTAACAGACTCTGCAACAAAGGACGAAGGAAAAGCATGGGTTAAATACACACCAGGTCATTAGAGGAAGCGGACACAGAAGGATAACGAGACGCAGGTGACAATAATAATAGAACAATGAAACAGAAGGGGAAGTAACCTATACACAAGACACTAGAGACAGGAAACTACCAAAATAAAGCAGGAGGTAAGAACTACAACTAAAGAGGGAAGTACAGGCACAAGAAAGAACTTAACATGGGGGAAGTGACAGGATAAGATGGGAAACACTGAGGGAATAAAATAAACCATCACAAACAGTAACTGGAACTAAACACCCAAGATTGATTCAGCTCTCTGCGCTTATCTTTTGGAGTGCTAGTTAAATGCACAACCTAATGTAATGAACATAAACACCTTGGTGAGGAGCAAGTCTTAAGAATGTGTCTTGACTTGGTTTGGAGAGTTGATAACTTGGCCGGCAGATTGCATCCAGATCCAGAGAGAGTAAAAAAAAAGTGTCACATCCATGTTTGACTGCTGTAAGCTGGTGTAGAGAAATTCTCCAGAGGGACAATGAGAGCCTTTGATCAAAAGTATCATCTTTGACCAAGTAAAATGTAATTTTGGTCTTGTCTGACACGAGTTGGTCTCAGATCTTGAGGCTCGCCCAGATGCTCGAGGCCCCGTTCCCCAACAGCAAACGTTCTTCGTGGCTGCCCTCGCGTGAATGCCATCTCTAGTCACTGTAGTCCTTATTACTGATGGATGCACAATGACATTCGTTGCAGCCACGATGGTTGAAGGATCTCTTAATCTTTTTCATTTTTTTTCTTTTGCTACTTTTGATGCTTTGCTTTTGGCTCTTTGCAATGCTCTATTTTTGTTTTGCTTATAATTTGTCTCAGTAGGCTGTAAGAGCCCCAGACTTTTTACTATGACTTCTCAGCCTTCCTCACACTGATGCACTGTTACCTGAGGTCATCTTAAGTCAACTTAGATCATGTTTTTGTTTGAACTGCACAAGAAAAGCAGAACTCAACAGCTCACACGAATTGTTCCCTAGAACATTATTCACTTAACTCTCAAATTAGATCCACTTGTGATAATTAGGTTAGCTCTTTTTTTTAATTAAAATGCAAGCCACTTTTGTAGATGTAATATTTAACAATGATTGAGTCAACAAAATCAACACGAGAAAAAGGAGAATTAAAATACATTCCTGATGAGCATTATTTCAGAAGTAAAAGCGTCTTATAGGAATCGGAAGTAGATTTAATGACTTGTTACCGTTTAGTTTAATTCCGTAATAGATCCACTTCCAACATTTAAAGAGAACCACAACTATGTGCAGCATTTTAAATCATGTCAAAGTGTACAGTATTTGTTGATTTCCGAAACCAGCGTGATGTGTCCTTCCCCCTCCGTCCTCCTCGCGATCAGCCACAGACATCAACATGACAGCCGGTTACACTCTAACCTGTTCTGCCTTTGCCATGGAGGCTCTGGGCAGGTCACACCCAGGTGATAAGTCTAAGTGGTCCACCTGATTCTCTTTTCATTTTCTGCCTGTGTGCACTTCACATTCTCTGACCTTCCCAATCCTTCCCCTCTAGCCTCAGAGTCTGCTTTACAAATGCAGTGAAGGGGAACCACTGTGTCTGACCAAGGACAGCAAAAGCCTCACAGTAATTTTTCAGCTTTTCTAATCACCGATCAAGAGTGGAAGAATTGTCTTGAAGGAGCTAAGGAGCTCAAAAATTGGGTTTTTTTTTTTTTCAACATCTTCCAGCATGAGATCCATTTTTTGTTTTGAGCTTCACACCAGATCATCTATAGGAAAATCTTACCATTAAATTTGGTGTCCCCTTCACCATGGTGTGCATTCATTTTTGTAATAATCTGATAAAGCATCATGACTGGGTTAAAATATACATACTGTAAGTGCAGCTGCTGCTAGCATGGCTGCAGACTCTTGTTTCAGCATACACAGTTACTTGGATTCAGAAAATAGTGTTCCTGCTACTTCTAAACCCAAAAGGAGCTATTACAGAAAAAAAGTGCTTTGATTTGGAGGATAGCTCTATTTTTGAAACTGTAAGTGCTCCTAGTTTGTACCCTGTTACACTTGCATGCAGAGTAGCAATTGGACTATTAAAAGGAGCATATTCTTCTCCGCCTTCCTCTCTTTTTCTGCTCTGTAGAAGAGGTCCGCGGGGAATATATGACTATTAATGACAAAGACGCACACAGGAAGTAAACTGCTGTATGTAGGTGGACAGAATGAAGCAGAACAAACAGATGAACTGAGGGAGAAACAACCAGGTCAGATGTGTGAGCACTAGTCTGCTTCTCAGAAGCCAGCCAGCCAAAGGCAGGCTAACGTGATCTGCATCTTAAAACGTACGCAGCACAGCACTTGTCCTCTGGTGCGCTGGCAGCTCACTGCCTCCTTCAGACCAAACTGCCAGGAGAACGAACGAGCCTCTAAAGCTTCAAGGTCAGATATAAGATCTAGATGGGGAATAATAAACATGTTTAAATTGGCAGCCTCATGCCTGGACCGGACAACTATTCAATTACAGACTGACAGTGCGCTAATTCAATGCTAGACCTGAGTGGCTGATTGAGTTTGAATTGTTGCTGCTTGTGGGATTATGAAACATGACAGGCTTTTTATAAGGTGTAATTAACGCTCTGATTTTAATGGGGACATGACAGATATTAAATTGGTTTCAGATCTCAGTGTTGGAGAAAGACTGTTAGGAATGGCGCGTGTGTGTGTGTGTGTGTGTGTGTGTGTGTGTGTGTGTGTGTGTGTGTGTGTGTGTGTGTGTGTGTGTGTGT
>JAVDPK010001007.1:0-44195 GCA_034780415.1 Cichlasoma orientale | reverse complement strand
GTGTGTGTGTGTGTGTGTGTGTGTGTGTGTGTGTGTGTGTGTGTGTGTGTGTGTGTGTGTGTGTGAGAGAGAGAGATAAATGTTAATATTTTGAGACCCATCAAACTGTCATCATTTGGAGCCTATTTTTCAGAAAAGGATGAAAGTTTTGACAAATACCTTGGGATTGAAAAAAAAACAAACTTTTAAACTTCTTTTTTAGTTCAGAGATCCAGTGGTAACTTAAAAAAAAAAGCATTTATACTACTTAAATCATCGTGGCAATTTCTTATGATTAAACCGTCGCATACAGATACACGTGGTTGATTTGTAAGATTCAACACACTTCAGAAAAAAGAAAAAAAATCAACAAGTATGTTCTATTCAAAGCTGTTGAAACTTTTAAAACAGCCCTCCTCAGCCTTAATGATGTCTCTAGGTACCTAACTTTTGTCTTCCTGTTCAGCTGAACAGCTTGCAACAGGGCCCAACCATATGGCTCAAATGAAAAAGCAACTTCAACAAAAATTTCCAAGGAAATGCAAAAAAACTGGGTCTGTTTTCTTGGCACTGGGATGAGAAAAACAAACTCTAATGAGTGCTGACACAAAAATTTCAGATTATAGATATCAGCATTAAAAAGACCAACAAAAAAAACCCCAAAAGGTTTTGTACGTGTGTTTCACTGACTGCATACCGTTCAGTGCTGTGCTGGAGCTATCGTGTTGCACTGGCTCTTCTGATCCCACCACTCATTTCTTTGCCTCCCCATTCTCTCACAAACCCACACTCCTCCTCACTGTAATTCTATAGAAACACCTGAAACGGCAGTTATGTGCAATCTTGCGACACACATACCATTTCCGTCCCGTCTCTTCAAGTACCAGCTGTAGTTGTAGCTTTGTCTTTCTAAGCCATAAATACTAGTAAATGGATTGCACCGCAGCCAGTAAAAATAAACAACTAGTAAACGCATTTCCCTCGGGGACCGACTGTCAGAGGTATTCATGCCTATCAACCAGATCTTTCTTAGCATTTTGCACTGAGAGGAGAGCGCTGATGTGCAATATGTGTAATTGTTTAAGTGGCTGTCACATATAAGAAGACTGTTAAACAGTGAGGTAATTGTTTAATAAAAGCCGGCAGAGTGCTGTATATACTCCCTGGATTGTAGATCGCTCTTGGAGGTCAATCAGGTATTAATGTTTTTGTTGTCTGAAGATATTCAATTCTGAACCAGGGTGGCACGGTGCTGCATCGGTTAGCTTTAGCTGGGGCCTTCCTGTGTGGAGTTTGCATGTTCTCCCTGTGCCCAAGTGGGCTATCGCCAAGTACTCTGGGCGCCTCCCACAATCCAAAGACATGCTAGTTAGGTTACCTGGCAATTTGAAATACTATAAACATAATACTTTTTTCAAATATAATCAAAGATGAATATTCATAAGAGTCAAATGTTACACTAGACTCATATTGTCAGCGCAGTTGGCCTCACACTGTGGTGTAAAATAGCTGGAAATCAGGAGCATTTAAACATGCTCATTTGGATGGAGATGTATTCACAGAAACATTCCTGGCAACTTTGTCGCTCTACTACATCGGTCTAATACATAAACATGTCAGGCAAATTATAGGTAATTTTAAAACCTTGTGGATTGTTCCACACTGCAAAAATAGGGCTTTATATTTAAAGCCACTTCAGTTAAGTAGCGAGCAGGCCACACATTATCAAGATGATACATAAGAGTACACTTTGAAAACGGCGTGATTATGGTTTACTGAAACATTACAAGGCACTTTGATTTCATATTCGAGCCTTGACATATAATGCATTATTTCTCACGACTTCATTTTTTTTTGACAAAGCAGCTGTCAGTCTTTCAATATAAGCCGAACATCTATACATATCTGCGAAATCTGAAACGTCAGATGGATCAGTGATGTGCCATTAAAACACAACAGATCTGATAGCGTATCAGATCACGTGTGAATGATCTTATCCCGTAGATGGAATCGATAATTAACTGAACACACTAAAGCATCTTACATGAGCGTTAATCTCAGCGTTCTCCCTCTGCTTCCACCCATGTGAAGAGTTGCATCCATTTTCTCTCTGGAGGGTTCAAGGCTGCAGGGCTGTGGCTTGTCAAAAATAATTACATCGCTTGGTCTCTGGGAGGGCCTCCTCTTAATTTGAACTGATAAGCATCTCCTTGCATATTAGCAGTGAGGCCCAGCGGTCATCCTGCTCCCACAGATAATGGACTGGGCTGGCAAACAGCATTTGTCAGGGACAGCCACTTACCTGGGTCGTGCACGACATGTTGAGCAATGCTAATAATAGCCACTCATCCAGACTAGCAGTTAGCAGGCCACGAACCCCAACCCTGCGGCTGGCCAATCAATAGTCATTTACTCTCTCTTTCCTTTCAGCTCAACAGAGAAAAAGATGCATTGCTGAACCCCCTTTCTGTTTCTTTAAGGCCGGGTTGTGAGAAAACACTTTTTTAGTCACCCCTCTGTTTGATGAAGTTGCTCAACTGCGGTACCCAAGCAGGTTTTCTCAAGTTTGAGTGTTGATCTCAAGTGTGCGAGTTTGCTAATCATCTCATGGCATGCAGCGGAAATCCAATATAAGTTTACAGGAGCATCATGAGAGCAAAATTGCATTAAACGGCTTGAGGGAAATGTGATAATAAAACTATGCATTTTTCTTCATCTGGTGGCAGTTTGCATGCCATACAAGCCCAAGGCTTGTAATATCCTGGTAAAGTAACTAACACCGATCGTTAATACAGCTGACGTGTTTTCACAGCATTGCTCCATCCCTGACTATGAGGCATTATTACAAAGAAACAGCGAGTAATTATAATTGATGAACAGATATATGGACAGTTTAGTGATGACGGAGAGAAGTTTCAAACAACAACCTAAGAAATTATGGCGGTAGACCATCCGGCTAGCTCATGGCTAAAAGGAGACCCGGAGATATCCCAATGCAAGAAGTGAATATCAACAGAAGCAGAGTATGTGAGACCGAGGGAGAAACTAAAGAAATAAAAAACAGAAGTCTGGAGGAAAAGACTGCCGGATTAATTTCTGTTCATCATGGCCACTCATGCAGCACACAAGTAATAATGGCGTTCATTTGGCTTTCAAGTCAGCCCTAGCAGAACGCTGTTTTCTTATGGCCACAGGCTGGCATTAGCCCAGCACACTTATATCATTAAATCACTCATTAGGAGCGGAATAAACGACATAATTTGATTTACAGTGCCAGTATCACTCCCCCAGCAAACAGGTGAGTTGCGCAAATACAATTACATGGCAACAATGACTTCAGGGTGGCAGAAATTATCAGGAGGACCCGCCGGCTCTCCTCATGCATAAACGCACATTGACATTTACAGGAAGACTCAGAGCGGCTCGGCTCGTACATGTTTGCATTCAAATTCCGTCTCTTATTTGTTTGATGTGGGACATCGCTGCGAACAAGGATACAGCTGTCTACATGGATCCACATTATTCTCTACAGGCCTCATTCGCATCTACCTCTGGGCTGACCAAAGGTAAAATATTCATCATGCTGTATGTACACCGCAAATGACAAATCAAAACAATTGCAAAGGTTAGAGAGGCCAGCTACTCGTCAGCAGTGTTGTGTTGACAGAATAATAACGACGGGAACAGCACAAGCTGGGTGCATGTGTGTGTGCGTGTGTGTGTGTGTGTGCACACCTGACAGTCGTGGTTTCATAATAATCAAATTTGTATTAAATTTCACTGCTGTCCCTCCAAAAAAAATAGCCAGAGATGATTAGATCAAAGCTAACAGCATTGATGTCACAAGCAGTTAGAGCCACGATACAGCAGACAGTCCATGAGCCAGCACTTTAAAGAAAAAACTGCACACAGAGGGGCGGAAAAGAAGTAAAGGACAAGGACACAGAGGAGGGATTTTTTTTTTTTGTTTGCACACGGCTAAACGTCTTAAATGGAACATAGTTTGTCATTCTGTTTGTCTTCGGCTGAACGCATGTGTATCTAAATATGTCACTGCGAATGAATAATGCACACACACACTGGTGTCTTTGTGCAGTACAATATTACTCCAACAAAGAATAATACTCCGGTTAGAATACATATTCAAACTAAGTGATTCAGGAATCCAGTGTAATGCGAGGGGGGGATTTGGATACATTCCAAACAGCCTTTGCTCATTTGCATCTAAATGGTCATCACTATTAGTATGGTAAATGCGTTGTAACACATGATAAGCGCATTTAAGAAGGGAGCATGCACCAAATTAGGATCAAGAATAGTTGTGCAAAGGGTTACACAAAGAAAGTTGCTCGTTCCCACAGAAGCAAGCAGACACACAAACCAGCTAAAGCTTGCCGAAGCCTTTTGTACCTGTATTTCATCCTGGTCCTGAGGGGCATTTGCCTCCCCTCTGTGTAAGCAAAACTGACATCCTTTATAAAAGATTTATGAGCCAAAGATGCAAACGATAGAGCGTGAACTCCCATGGGTGCAGCCTCTTCCATCTGTGAAGGATCACCTGTTCTTAGGTGGGCTAAAGCGCTTGTTCCCTGCCAGTGTACTAACAGGCATCCAGGCTATAGGGAGTGGGTAGGGGGGCTGCAATAGGATATTATGCGGGTCTGCGGCCTCCGTGCTGTTCTGCAGCCTGACTGAGTGACGCAATAAATATTATGGAGATCTCAAACAGCTGACAGAACATTCTACTGGCTGTGGTGTTGCTTAAACACACGGCCAGAGGCGACTTAAAAGAGAGTGATAAAAATATATATATATCTGCTTTTGATGAATAACAGGAGAGGATAATTCAGCAGTCATCACCTGGGATTTTTAACTTCACACTGACCTGGTAATTATTACTACTTTAAGGATTCACTGTGAGACATTTTGAAAGAAAATGCTACAAATCAGCAACCTGGGATCTATCAAAAATATTAGATCACATGGGGCTACATCACATATTATGTATGCATAAGTGTAGCACAAGAAGGAACACAAAAAGCCAAATGTATCACACAAAAACAGCATCAAGATGCTTAAACATCTATAAGTAGGACAGCTCCTCTTGTGCTGCTGCCAGCCTGAAGTAGACAGCGAGGAGGGCCGGGGAAACACTAGCCAAGCCAAGAGGCTAAAACAATTTGCAACATCAACAGGATCTACAGTGAAGGATGAGCACTGAGGAAAGCTCTTACATCAAATCCTAAGGAGCCCCAACAGGATTACAGCTTTACGCCTCTTTAAACCCCCAGCGCTGGTCTGAGTAAGACCAACGCTGCTGTGTCAATAGTGGTGACACATGTTCAATATGTAGTATCATCTGTTAAATCTTCCTTGTCAGACTAATAATTTCAGTCTGCGTAGAGATGCGGTTTCTCACCGGCACCAATTCTGCTTCATTCTCTGACTCATTCCACTTGTTTTTCAGATAAATGAATGGCTGAGCACTGTTGCCTTGACTGAATTGTGCCCCTGGAGAGGTGCATTCAGCCAAGTCTCCCACAGGGGAGGGAGGTCCGCTAAAATAATGCCAGGCTTTGTGACGGTATTCTGCTTCAAACTCCCTCCCTGCCTATTCATCGTCTCTCTACCGTGGCCTCTCAGTGCACCTCTTCTCACCTTTCTGCTTCAGTCTGAAAGATGAACGCACCGTGGTTGAAAGTGGGGTCGCACATGTTGCTTTTATCAAATTTTCTATTCATCCCCTGTATAAACTTGATACTCCTCACCCCGACCAATGCCTCCAAGGCTGCCGCAGGCTTAAACAATGAGAGTGGTTGTCTCCCAGAGCTGCTTGGTAATATGGAGGGAATGTATTTAGTCTCTTCAGACAGACTTAATTGCCGACCTTGTTCGCACGCCACACCCTCAGTGCTTTGTCCCTGATTTATCTCCATTGCTCTCAGTCAGGGAAACAAGACACACACTTTTTAGATGCTGCATTTGGTAGTGTTTTATGTTTTGTCCACAGTAATACAGATAAGTATGAACAGAAAAGTCCTTTTAAGCACTCTTTTTTTTTTTATATATATAAAACAATTAGAAAAGTTTAACTTTTATATTTTTTCTGTCTCTTCTGAGTCTCCGTAAGTTAGAGTTCCCCTGCTTGACCTTCTGTTTTCTGCGGTATGGAAACAATCCATAATTTGTATTATTGACATTCAAAATGAGCAGTCACACAGTAGAGGTGCAAGTTCACTTTTCAAGATTTCGACTGCGCTGCTCCCGGCAGCGGCTGTGAAGACACACGTCATCGTTTAGAAAAAGCTTTATTTTCATCATCCGCGCTACAACACGACACTCTCACAGTCATTCCATCTTGCGTTAAGGCTGTTTCAGCGCGTGAAGGAAAAGCGCTTCTCTGTGTGAGGGAGAAAAAGATGTGTTTTAAAATGTTGTCAGTTTAGCGCAGATATAGCTTTAAATTATCCTTCATAAGGAGACATTTCTACCTTGAGAAGACATTTTGAGTCTCAGACAAAAAGGAAGCTCAAGCCTGATAAAAGAGAGAAAATTGGCCAAATGGTCATTATCATGCTAGACAGCTGAAAGAAATTCCCACTGTGGCCTGAATGAAACGAGTGTCATTATCAAGCTTTGCTTTGCAAAGCCATCAGATTAGGAAGAAGGTGGGAGGTGGGAGCCATTATCCATTTGTAATTGTGCAGGCTAGTCATTACTCATGCACCTTTGACCTTTTAAGTTTCTAGAGGAATTCACTGTCAGTCAGTGATAGGGCAGAATTGGTTTGAACTGAGAAGTAAAGGAGTCAGTCTACCCATTTGTATAATTAGTTTTCCCATGTCCCTCCCATTTGTGTGCTTCCTTAACACGTACCACATTTACTCCCATCCTTCCCTCTTCTTGTTTAGGAGTGAACCTGCCATCTCTTAAAGGGAAACACGAAATTTGCGCATCAAGTTCAGATTACATATCATAAGTACTTAACCTGTGAAAACCATCGCATTAACCCCCATCATCATCATCATCATCAAGAGATGGCCTGCCTAACGAGTTGCTTAAAAAGAGAAAGCCTTTCAAAAAGCTGTGAGGTAGTTTGGATTAAATAAAATGTTATCAGATCTAAATCCACGAACAATCCGCTCACCATTTCTATGAAAATATTTAATTATTTAATTGGTCACGTGTGAAACTATTTAACTTTCGAATTTTGTAATTTAACAAGTATTTAATAATTACAATTCAAATGCTCTGTTTGCATCTATAATGACCTGCTGCTGGACAACACGGCAGAAACACAGTTTTTATTGGCGCTGCTGAATGAACATTACACTAACATCAATGAACCTTATACATTTTACAATAATAAACTGTATATATTACTAACACTAGCAGACAGAGATATTGGTTTTTCTGACTCAGAAGTAAAAGGTGGACTGTGCTGCTTCACAACTATGAGTTAATGAGCAAAAATTATTGATTTGATGCGTAAAAAGTTTAACTGAGTCTGCTGTGTTTAATTCAGTGCAACCAGCTGATCATTTTTCAATAGGCGAACCTGTGATGAAATGATGTAACAAAGTGGTGCGTCTTTTCTCTAACCAACAGCGTCTGTCAGAGTTCACTGTCACTCCTCAATCCTCCATCCTTTGCTAGGAAAATGGGGAATAGGCGCAAACCAAAATTGAAATACAGCATATAAGGCAAAAACAGAGTTTGTACAATTCTAGCAAGCTAGGAAGTCGATATTTAGTATGAGCACCTTTATTCTTCAACTCAGCCTGAACTCTCTTAGGCAGCTTTCGTGTCTTTTCTTTCAATAGTCTTCAGGAATAGTTCTCCAGACATTTTGAAGGACATTCACAGCTCTTATTTGGACGTTTTGTTCCATTCTCTGTCAAGATGATCCCACACTGCTTCAATAATGTGTTGCATTGTGTGTTTTTCTATCCAGGTATGCTTTTCCTGCTTTGGCAGTTTTTTAGGATCACTGTCATGCTGAAAAATGAAGTTGTTGCCAATCAGAACTTTTCCATATTTATAATTCCATCAATTTTGACAAGATTCTCAACACCCGACCTTCTACGGACCTCCTCCATACATACTGATGGCGGTTTGAACCAGAGATTTCAAATATTGATTCATCAGTCCTGTTGCTGCTGATTTTTAGTGCAGCTCTTGTGTAATGTGGCATAAATCAGCCTTTTCTCCTCTTTTCCCTTGCTTAAGGATGGCTTCTTGGCAGCCACCCTTCCACTGAGACCATTTCTGATGAGGCTTCAGTGAACAGTAGATGATTAACTGAAGGGTCAGATTCATGTCTCAGGTCCTGTGTCAGGACTTTGCTGGACTTTTTCCTATTTCTTAGGGACATGACCTTTAGATACTGTTTATCTGCTGTAGCTAGATTTATTTAGGCCTGCCACTTTTTTTGTCCTCCACTTGTCCAGTTTTCTCAGATTTTTTAAGAACACACTGCACACCATGCTGAGGTATGCCAGGTTTTCTTCTTCTTCTTTTTTTTTTTTGCTTAATAGATCTTTGGGAATCACATTGTTGGTGCAGAAATTCTATTTTATGCCTTTCAAACTTTGTTGTCTTTGGCATTTTTTTATGGATTCAACTAAAGAAATGGGTGGAAACTGTGTGGTTTTTGTGACAGACTGCTTGTAACAATCAGTTCTTTGCCAAGTTGTCTAGTACATGCAGACAACTCTGCTTCATCCCTTGGTGCCTTTTTTTAATCCTTGAATGATTCATGTGTCAGTGTTAAGTGGCTTAACAAAGAAACAAAAAAACATTCCTCTGAAAATGGTCGGGTACAAGGACTGGACTGAAAATGAGTGGAAAAAGCAGCAGAGGGAAAAACTTTGAAACACCTTCAGAAAGCCTGGAAAACTGTTGCTCAAGAGCACTTTGAAACTTTTGGCACCTTGGAAGCAAAATATAAAGAAATGAGGGGTGACTTTTACACAGTACTGTAAACCAGCGTCACGGACTTATAAGATGTTTTTTAGACTTAAACTACAAATGTTAAGTTAGCGAATGGATCTTAGTGGCCCACTGTTAAAGTTATCCACTTTACACATATTCAATTCAATTTTATTTATACAGCACCAAATCACAACAACAGTCGCCTCAAGGTGCTTTATATTGTAAGGTAAAGACCTTACAATAATAAACCCAACAGTCATATGAAAACATCTCATGAGTTAATAGTTGATGCTTTAAACAGTTAAAAATGAATCAAAGAAATGTTATGACTTCCACGTTAATTACAGTAGACTACATTTTAAAAAAGAACATTAACAAAAGGTGCCGCTGACTCACTTATTTTCTTTCCTCATAATTGTTTCTCCCTGGAGACAGCCGGAGACTGGTGATAGCTGCGCATGTGGAATTTCACAGTTTCACTTGTGTCAAACAGTATCTTTTATGATGGGCAAAAGGTGCTACATTAATCCCCCGCAGCAGCCGGACCTTTTCAAATCCGAATCTTTTGAGTTTGCTAATTCTATAAAATCACTGAAGTACCTTTTTATAGCTGTTTCAGAGCTCTCACCTTCATCTACCCCAGTTGCCCTAAACACTTCCCTTTCTCTTTTCCCTAACCGTCTTCTTCCAGCATGAAAAGGAAAGCCTCACAGCTGACAGTTACAGCAACCCCGGTGAGTAATGACTTCCCTAATGAAACATCATCTGGCAGCCCATCTCCATTCCTTTAATCCTGCAGTTCTTTCCTCCCTTGCCCACACTGCTGCTAACTCAAAAACCCACCCCAACAAAATCCCGGGATGAATCTTTCCAGCTATCTTGACCCTCTGGTGCTACCTTTCTGCAAAAACACTAAATGAAGGTGTCACTATGCATCAGGACTCTTGAGTGAAAAGCTTTCCTGTGCCCTGACAGATTTTTCTGTGAACACACACATTCACACACTGCCTCGCACCTCATCAAAGATGCAGAGCCTTTTAGAGGCAGGCTAACGGTCCAGTTATCTCTTTTCTTGTTAGTCTTACACTCACGCATGTGTGTGTGTGTGTGTATGTGTTATGTTTGCACGTTTTTCAGTGTGAAATATTTTATTGCGCCGCCTGTAACACTGTGTTTCCATTAAGCTGCCTACTTTCAACAATGGAATAAATATTATGTTTGCCACTTTTAAATATTTGTGTCCTTCACTATTTGCATTTGCATCGCTCTCGGGTTGCCCCAACGTTCCAATTTATTCATGTTCTGATCTTCTGATTTAATGAGTCAAATCTCAACTTTATGAATCTCATCTAACTTTAAAGAATAAATTGTGCCCCTGAGCCTTCACACTACCTATGAGAAAATGTGATCGTGAGTGTTACATTGTGGGGAGAGGAGACATGCAGTGGGGGAACAGGTGCTACAGGGTAATTACAAACACAGCAAGCTTTTAATTATGCTCTCTTGTATGAACTGTTAATGAATATGAACCTCATGCAAATAGCAACGTGTTTCCACTGTGGCTGTGCACATGCACAAGTACGCATGCACGCGTACACACACACGCACACCCTAAGTGTTAAGAAGGGGGACTGGTAGCAAACAGCTTCCGTGCAGTGCCTGCTCATGGCTTGAAGCAAACCAGAGTTCGCTTCAGAGTTCACAAATGACTCAAATGGTGACAGCTGGAAACTTGCTGGGCTCAGCCTGAGCTCTTTCACCTGGCATTACCAAAAGCAGCGCTGCAGCACTGCGCTGCACCATGCAGTAACACGATCTAAATAGGTTTCAAGGTGTTGCTTTTTTTTTTTTTTTTTTTTTTTTAACACCAGCAGCTGGGGGAGGTGTCTATGAAGAAAAAAAAAAAGGTAGCACGCTGTTTAAGGTCAGCATTTTCTTTTCACAGTGTGTGACCTGTCTAAAACATCCCTTTGACGACATGGTCATCCTGCTTCTTATGTGACCATCTTGTACCTCCTGCTCTAATCCCTGTAACCTACCATCTTTCCAGCTCACCTAGAGGAATGATCCGGCTTGACATGGATGGAAGCACTGATAATCCCCCCGATATGATTTCTCTGTAATCTTTCCCGTCCCCTTTTTTTCTTTTTTCTTTTTTTTTTCTGTGCTTCTGAACACATTTCATTTACAGCATGTGGTGCTATTGTCTGTTGGCATGTGTTCCATTTTTCATATGAATGGTAGATAAATCATTACTTAAGCTATTCAGCTTAAGCTCCTCAGTCTGGGAGAAAAACAGCAGCAGTGGAGCGACTGTGGAGTCTGCAGTCACTGTCTGTTTGCGTGCTGGTTAAATTCTCTCCCTCTACTTCTCCATTCCAGCTCTTCTTCATCGCTGTGATCCACTTCCTGTCACTCTCCTCATGTCATCTTTATCTCCCAGATCTATGATGAAAAAAAAATGAAAAAAAAGAAAAGACTAACCAAGCCAAGCGGTAGACTTAAAGGTTTTTAAAAGGCATACAAATAGGCTGTAAATCGGATTAGGGCACAGGGGAGGGATTCTTTTATATTGAAAATCCATTTTGTGAAAGGATGGACATTGGATGTACAATGACAGGCAGGACACAGACGTGCCTCAAACATTATGAGGGTGATAAGCAAAGAGAATGTTCCGCTCGCCATTAAAAAAAAAAGAAAAAAAGAGCGCTTTCATATTGAAGGGATGTTGTTGTATTTCATGTTTGCGCTGAGGAATTTCTCAGATTCTTTGCGGTTCATTATCCAAAAGAAAAAGCCAGAGGGAGTAAAACAGTGCACGAGTTTACTAGACTATAACGATACATTTATATGTTCCAATACTCTGATTTCAAGCCAGTACCATAACAGCGATGAGCTGTGCTACTGTCAGCAAAGCCAATAAAAAGCTCAGAACTAGCACATCTAACCCAAACAACACAATTTAAATCCCTCAGTCTGTCTGTGGCTCTCAGCTCATTTCATTTAAAGGAATATACCATGAAGAGAAAAGGAGCGGCAAATACATACTTTAACTTTCAGACTTGTACTTTTATCTGCATAGTGGGTAAGGTGGCAAATATTTACAGCTGCAGGGTTCATGTTTTTAGGGTTTTTTTTTTTTAATTGCATTTGTTACGATTAAATAAAATATAGAATAACGCCATGCCTATTTCTAAAACCGCAACCTGTGTTGAAAATCTACTATAAAACAACATCAATACATGTACATCAACCACAGCTAGAGGTGTATTAGTGTGCGTCTCTATCGGCTGCACACCACATGTGACACGGCAGCCTGCTGAGATACACACTTTCCATAAAGAGAAGCGCAGGAGGGTTTGAATGGACCCCCGTGGTCTCCATCTCTATTGTCCTGTAGCGTCTTCAGCTTTCCTTTGGCTATGAATGTGTTTCTGTACAGAGAAACCAAGAAAGAAAAAGACTCACTATAAGCCGTTAAAGCACACGGCGTTACTGGGCTCAAAAAAGCCCGTTACTGCCACAGAATTATCTGCTTCAATAAAACATACAGTAACCAGCACTGAATGTGTTACACAAGCTGTAATTATGCACGACATTTCCAAATGTATTGTGCTGGATTAAATGTCACTGAATCTGGTGTGTGGAGAACAAGCTCCTTTGAGAGATTGGAAGTAAAACAGGGAAGGCTGCGACTCGTCAAAAGTTTCCAAATGCAGACAGTTGATATTTTGGTTGCTGGCTGCAATGCTCCAGTGCTCCGCTGAAGCAAAGCAGCCTCCAGTTGATAATCATCTGTTTTGTGGCGGGAAGCAAGGGGAGATGGAGCAGATGGCACTAGTTTTATTTTGCCGTGGATGCTTTCGCTGAATAAGGAACGCTCTGCTGAATGCCAAGCTCTGTGGGAGAGGAGAAGCAAATTGAAGCAGTCCTGCACCCTGCTTTTCGTTAGGCAAAGGGCTATTGTTGTGCGTGCGCTCCAATTCCAGAGTGACGGGCGAGTTCTGCTCATTCATTAATGCGCCGAGCTCGTGGACGGACAAGCCAAGTGGGAATTTCATTATCTTACTCGCTCGTCCTTTCTGCTTCTCGCCTCCCTCTCACCCCACCAACACCCCCCCCCCTTCTCATTCCCTCACTGATACCCTTTTTGCAGCAAAATTTGTGTGTATGGAGGCTTTTTAAATGCAGTTCAACCCACTAAAGGGGCATCTAACCCCTTTTTCCACTACCAATAGTGGCCTGCTTACCCTCAGTGCACTGGTGCCATAATTGGGACAAACATTCCAATTACTGCATCCACGGACAACCCTGCAGACTATGACAACAGGAGGGGATGGCTTCAGTGAGTGTAGGAACTGAACAGTTAGGTCCATAAGTTTTTAGATGCTGACAATTTTTTTTACAATTTTCGTTCTGTGAAATCTGTTTGTCCATTCATGTAGAAGTCTCTTGATCGTAGACTTTGTCAGTGATGCGCCTGCCTCCTCGAGAGTGTGGAGTGGATTTGGTCAGAAGGTGTGAAGTTTCTTAAGCATGGCAATAATAATGTCATCATGGAAATCATGACTAAAGTTTTTGCTATCTGATAGTCTTCGGTCAGGTCTTTTGGCCTTATAATGAGAGTTCCGATAAACAGCTACCAAATCCAAGTTCAATGCACGGATCCTTTATCTGCTCAGTGTGTCATGTATTAATGATGGAGGAGGCCTCATCTGCCCATGAAACTGCCTGTCAGTCAAATGTCCAATTACAGTTCACCCTCTGAAAATGGGGGACTATGTATAAAAATGCATTGTAATTCTAAAACAGTTACTGCAATATTTTTGTTTGAATTAAAGCTGAAATTTTGGACTTCAATCCAAAAACTTATGATTCTCTGGTGTGTTTTTAAAAACGTATTTCTGTGCACAGTTTAAACAACATGTCCACCCTAGTGTCCCGTGTCAATCACAGCCAATGGGAGACAGCACCAGAAAATACCCATGACCGCTGCTTTCATTTGATAAAAGCCTGATATTACTGGGTGTGAGTTCACGTTGATGAGAAGTGATTCCAGCGTTCCAGCAAATAACCAGGAAAAATAGTACAACTCCAATTCAATTAAAAGGGTAATGATTTAGCGTTTCAGTTCCTGATGTTTTCCCTGAAAGGAATGGCCGTTCTAATCCAACTATAGCTCTGATTCAACGCTTTATGGCTATAACAGACCTCATAAGAACACAGAGGACGACCACCACAGATTAATCACATGAACTCCAAATTCTTTCTACAGAAATGAAACGGTTCTTCGAATGGTCTGAATGTCACATTTGGCGGCATTTCAGGGAGCGACCGTAACGGGACCCAGACGGAATTCATATCATATGGAAATCAGAGCCCACATATGGGAGCCCACATATGAATGTGCTTATGAGAAATTTTAGGGAGAAGCTTAATTCGAGTTCAGCACAGTTAACCTTAACAGACTGCAAATTATCTGCCTGAAGTAACTTGCTCTTAATGGAATGTGTTTATGCAGGAAAGGGCCAAAGAGCATCAGTGAACAGAGCAAGAAAATTAAAGAGAAAGTGGGACTGAGTTAAATCGGAAAAGTAAGAACACTCAAATCATTCGTGCTCAAACTGTTTGTGAATAATTAGGATGCTCATCCTGTGTTGTGTCTCAGAACCATTTATGCAAGTTTGACTCTCCACCCTGACATCCTCATCCTGCACCTCTTATCATTGCCTTTTGCCTGTATCACAGGAGACCCCCCCCCCCACACACACACACACTGTTTGCACTCACTCATCAATACAATGCTGACTCTGACAACTGTGTCACTGCAGGCCTGTTGAATGAGCCAGCCATTTTGCTCAAACACCCTTCTGAGAATTCGCTGTTATCATTTGTTATCAATGGAGCCCCCGTGTGTAAATGAAAGCAGGCCGCCGTGCAGTTTGGATCTCATTTCAGTCTTGTAGCAATCAAACAGGGGTAACTGTGGAAGTTTCCTCTTCGGTAATGACGCTGAATGGGTTTGATGAATCAATATTATCTGATTTAGAGAGTTTCAAAACTGTATAGACAAAATCTCCAAAGGAATATTGTCCTACACGGCACATGGGATTTATTCAAAACTAATGATTTATACCAATGTAGCGAGGACATCTGAGGAGCAAGCTGCTGCCCCCCATGTGCCATCTTTCTGTGCTGGACACCGACACTGGCCAGCATAAATGATTGAGTTGGATGTAAGAAGTAGAGCTCTTGCCAAGGAGCCACTGCATCCATGCTAATGGGCTGATGGAGCCTAATCTTAATAAGTGTGAATAAAAGGGCTTTTACTGTGAGTCCTCACAACTAATAACCACGAAACGTGCTGGAAAATGCTTCATCTTCATCAAACAGCAGGCATGATAGAAATTCAATTATTTAACTTTCACCATTTAGCTTTTACCTTGACGTCAGCTGTCGCTGGGAGAAATATGACAGTGTGTGTCAAACATTTCACAAGCATCTCGTGCGCACGCCGTTTGTTTGTTTCGTAAGTCCTTAGTCTCCCAAAGCCCGTCGGAGATCAATCACCAGACCGAGCATGATGGAGAGGCCTGTCAGGGCTCACTGTTGTGGCCTTGATTCAGTAAAACAAATAAAATAGGCAGAGGCATTACAGGATGGTTCAACACAAGCTAGACAAGAGACCACACCAAAGAGCACTCAAAGAGAGGGGTGAGTAATGAGGAGGGAGGTAAATGTCAAAGAGCAGAGCAGGAAGAAAAATGATGCTGAAGACACTGAAAAAGCAAATGTACACACACATACACAAAAAAAGGTGTTAAAGTGACTTAAAAAGGGGCAGAAATACAGAGCAGCGGGCGCGGTGCTGTTGTCTGCTTACGTTAACCCAGCTCAGTTCTTAAATCTGTTTCTTTTTTTTCTTTTTTTTTTTTTTTTTAAATCTGTTTCTATTCGACAGCGTGTCATCAGCTCAGCCCTCCTCTGTTTAGACCCCGCTGTGAATGGTGCAGTGCATGGCCATGTGACGAAAGGGAGGTGCCCTCTGAGATTTTTTTGATGCAACTTCCCTCACATATCCTTATGTCAGAGCGCATCAGCACAATGCCGGGCTGAATAATACCATTTCTCTAATGATGTTTGCCATGTAACCTGAGCACTGCAGCACTCAGCCTCAGCTCAGCTGGATTTGATTCAACAGCATTTACAAGGCTGCAAATGACAACGCAGCACAGCTCTTTCCCCAAAACACAACATAACCTGAGGAAGCCATTATACGTAACTGCCAGCACTTAACCTTCCCCCAGGACTTCAAAAGAGACATTCGGGAGCAAGCAGTTCAGAGGTGAAGCCCCCATGGGAGGCCCCACGCCAGCCCCCAGCCCCCCCACACTCAGCACCATCAGATATCAAACTTCCGGTGGTTCCACTCTACTTCATACTGTACATGGGGGAAGAGATGATGATGTGAACCCTGCTGGCTCACCTAGTCAGACAGAGGTGGAGGTCAGAGGTCTTCTCTGCACCTGCTGCGTGAAACTCGAGAGCCAGATGAAACGTATTCCTTCTCTTGAAAACACCGAGCACGGCCAGGCAGCGGTTCAAGAAGCATAGATTAAACTACACAGCAGTGTATCGCTAAGAAAGAACGCAAGGTTATTCCGACATTTAATTCAATGATAACAGGAAGCTTTTCGAATTCCAACAGCATGCAAACTTATCACAACAAAACTGTGAGGGCAGTGGATGTTACCATATATGTGCTCTTAAAAAAAAAAAAAAAAAATCACTGGTTTTCTGAGAATCCACTGAAATCAAACTGTGTGCTTGGAGTCATACTTTTGTTTTTTTTATGACAAGCTTTTCAAAAGCTTTCAACAACTAAAGTGAAACCTTTTGTTTATGTAAAAAGCATCAAATTACGGCTGTAAGAGTATCCTCTGTATTTCCTGTGTCGGCAGTATTTTCTGTCCAAAAGCCACAATTTCAACTGATTTCCACAGAACTCAGTTAGGCTTTGACTTTATCTTTTATTCATACCAACACTGGACTGTTTCCTGTGATAACATCAGGCCTACCTACCGTTATGAAGTAGAAGTCTCCTATATTTTGATTCCATATGAATGTGAGAGATACCTGTGATACCTCATTATTATAATATGAAAATAGTGTTATTACAGTGAGGTTTTTCCTTTTGGTTCTGATGAGAGTCATGTGCTTCTGTACAGCTGTGCACAAGTTTGCTTTTCCTCTGTGTGGGAGGGAATCTTGACTTTTTTTCTTCATTTTTTGCTCCCACTGAAACGTGGTTTCTGTCCAAGAGGAAGCAATTTGTTCTTCACTTTTGTCTTTTTCCCTCTTAGAATTTGCATTTCTCTGAACAGCAAATTTGACTTCTGAACTTGCATTTAAAATATGCCTTCAAGATAAAAGCAGAAAAAAGTCTGACAGGTAAATGTCAAATATTTAAAACATTTCTACCACTGAGGACATTTAGGTTGCATGTATTTGTATCTCCATTTAATTCATATGCAATACAATGAGAGTGAAAATACATACTTAATCCAACTGCTGCCCAGCTAATTATAAAGACTACCTGAGCCAAAGGGTGGTTCTGTTAGAGCATTTAATCTGCAGCTGTGTATCAAAGTACAGTTAAATTGACAACAGCTCCTCAATAATCATCTATTTTATTTGAAGACAGGGTGCTCACACTGCAGCCGTGGGAGTTAAAAAGGAAGCATCCTTCTGTGGTCAAACTTCCTTCCTTCATCCCTGCACTTTTAGGCGTATTGTTGTCCTGGACCAAACACGTACTCCACATCACACTGGAATATGCTCAGACAGCAGGGATGATGGTGTCATCTCATTTACCTTGATGTATATTTCATCTGTGTGCTATTTGCTTAGGTCACACACTCTGAGCTCCAGTTCTACGTGGGCTGGTAGCTATTTATTAAGGTGCCATGTTTGATGTGCGCTGTGCCGTTAATGACCCAAGGCAGGGTTTTATAAACACATATGGCTGATTGCCATGGGTTTAGCAAGATTTTCTCATTAAATCTTCATAGGCTTCTTTGCTTATGAAGTTTACTTTGATATTTAATCAGCACAATATCTGTTGAGAGAACCTTAACAGCAAATCTGGGGTACAAACGGAAGTGCAGCAGCACACAAATCCTGACAAGCACGCTGATGGTGGGAGCATGTCGTCACCCCGACACGAAGAGCTCCATGTGAATGGATGGAGGTTTGGCTCATCTGCAGTGCGTCGGAGTCTCACAGGCTGGCAGGGCTCCAGTCCTCTGCTCGCTTATTCATGACATTCTCCCACAGCCAACATAGTCTGACACACACACACACACGCACGCACGGCACAAACTCACCCACCTCACTTGATTCCCACAGTGCCATTAGTTTTAAACAAACTGAAATTGAAAGGTACCGTATGAGTACCACAGAAAAAGTTATGCTGACATTTCAAATGACTCTCTTCTCAAAGTTAAGTACAATGCAATGTACAACCAGAGTCTGTTTGAATTTCAGGAGTGCACAATTCAAATATAATTCCCAAAGGTGCAGGAAGAATACACTGAAATCAGTATCCTAAAGAAAATATTCAGCCATGAGAGTAAATTATGCATACAAATGTGCCACAGGTTCCAAAAAAATGCTATGTAGATTTGCCAGTTAGGTGGTTCAGGACGCGGAGGAAGTAAATAAATAATCCTCTTTAATAATTCATTGAAATTCATGTTGCTTTGCCTCCAGCCTTGAGAGTATTTAGAATGCAGCCTGCTAGGGCCCTGCTCCTGACTCGTGGTGGTGTGTGGCAAGATTATTGAAAATAGGGGTAAGATCAAGCATCCAAGCACACACGTATTATGCGTACACACAAAACTATACAGTATGCATATGCCATGTGTCATATATTCAATACAACAGTGACGAGGGACATCCCCTGTCAACATCTCATCCCCCCCTTCTTTGCTCCATCTCCCCCTGGAACGACAGATACAATCTCAAGAGTGTGACGAGAAGTTCACACAGAGCTTCAGGCTGGTGAACACTCTGAAGGTAGGAGAGATAGCAACACAGGCACAAGAGGACTGCAAATTGGATCTAAAAGGCTTCCATGGGGAAAGAGGGAGGAGAGGAGAGGAGAGGAGAGGAGAGGAGAGGAGAGGAGAGGAGATGAAAAGAGAGGAGAGGAGAGGACAGGACAGGACAGACTGACCCATGTGTGACCCATTTTTGATGATGTCTTTGCTTGATAGAATTACACCAGCAAATCAAATGATCCTGTCTGTCTGTCTGTCTGTATGTATGTGGATATCTATTCAGGATGGTGAGTGTCTCCAATTTAGTAGCATCTTTACACTCCATTATACTATGCCTTAATTCATTAACATAAGATGTCCCTGGTTTCTTCTGAATGCTCTTAAAATGTGGTGACAAGTGGTTTACGCTTTTGCATATTAAACCATGGAAATGACTGGAGGTGATTCGTGATTAAGAGAATATTGTAAAAACTTGAAGGTTGCGGCTCGCATTTTGGATCTGTTAATGCCTATTACCAAGACAAAGTTAGTCTTTTGAATCTCCCCCATTTAATGGCAGGTGAGAAATGAATGTTAAGATTTTCCTAATACGCACCATGAATAGGGGCTCAACTGACAGTACTGAGAGTGGAAATATTCCACAGAGTCAAAAGGAATGCATTTGTAGCTGTGTAGCTGTATTTGTGAACCATACATACTGTACGCAGGCAGATCTGCATTAGCAGTGATGCTGCTGATGTAAAGCCGCCCATTTTGGATGTGATGTTCTCAGCGATTTAGTTCTCATCACCCATAACTTTCACCTCCAACTGTACACTCAGCAGCTTCCTATCACCTCACTTTGTTGGGGTTTTGCATGTTGCTGAAAATATATGCAGGAGGCATGTTTCTACTTTCTAGAGCGACTAATGTTGCTTACTTGGGTCAAGTATTTTTAAGCTAAAGTGGGCTTATTATGTTAATTTCCAGCTCCATATTTTTATTCTTGGACTCTTCACAGCTGCTTTAACATTTCTTAATCTAAGGCCACCCTCCTTTTAAGCCATCTTTCTTTTCATTGGCTGCCCCTCGCAAACAAAAGTTGTAAATGCTAAGTCAGAGAAGGGGCAGGTGGAGTGGCAGTTGGAGGGGCTAAAATATATATTTTCACCACATGCTAGAACGCTCCATTTTCGAGGTTGCCAGCACGAAATGCCCCGTGGAGATTTAACACTCACTTATTCACACGATCACAAGAGATGGGAGCGATAACCACTCATAACAGCCATTTAATGGGATGATAACATTCAAAGAGGATGTGTAAAACCCAAAGTGGGGTTTTAAGTTGAAATTCTAACATGACTAAAAACTGCTCAACTTTTCCACCTGCAGCTGTTTCCTTTAATCGCTTTTCCTGTTGTTAAAATGACACCCACTTGACCTGTATGGGGGGGAAAAAAGCTGGGCGGATAAATGTGAATGGAGCAAAGTGCAAAATCTGTTAACAGCAGGGGAAAAAAAATATGGTGGTAATTTAACAAGAGGCTTCATCAGACATGCAAATCTAACTCATAAACCAGAGTGGCAATGACAATTTTAACACTGTTACAACAAAGTTTGTACCTGCGTCAGACTCCAATTACCACAAATTAGCACTAAATAAAAGGAAAGCCTTATGCCATCACCAACTTTTGTTCTATTTTTTAAGATAATTTTATATAACTGTCACACTGAAAAATGAAGAATGACGATAATTTTTTTACACTGTCAGTGTAAACAGTTGTGCAGCTTGCTATCATATACGACTGCAGTGATGTTCAGGCCTTCCTTCGACATCCTCCTCGTATTTCATCGAACATGCTGCAGGGCTGAAGTGGAAGAGGGTCTTGATTTGTTGCCAACATCCACCCTAGCTCTACGATAATGAGCTCTACAGGCCCCGAACCTGACCCAAGCATGTAACGCTATCAGTTAAAAATATCAGCCGTGACCATCGCTGTGGTCGGAGCATCACATGCTACTTCTGTAGTTTAATATAAACCTGGAAACGCATAACAGCAATGCAAATCAAGCTGTGAATCATCACACGAAATCAGGAAACCCAGCAAAAATCCACGGATGCTGCATGTTTATTCATGACAGGTGAGTTATGCGCAGTAGGTCTACAACCCTGCGGGGCAGCGGCGCTTGCTCAAGCAGGATGTTTAACTCTCAGCTTCATAATGATATTTTGAGAGAACTGTTCAAAGCTTTCCATATCCTCTGGTTAGAATTGAGACAGCTACATTAGACAGGACAGCAGTAACCTGTAGGCTACAAATCAAAGGGCGACATGCTTAAGCAGAGACATGAACTGCTGTGTGCAAATTACAACAGCGTAATAATCGCTGCGCTTGGAACAAATAGGAAGCACAACAAACTCCTTCCTGCAGAAGCAGTGCGGTCCATAGTTCACTTGTCTGTGGCAGCTCTGACATGTCATCATTTGGATTATCCTTGACTGGTTTACACAGCTATAAACGTGACACTGGATTTAAATAGATGCCTGGACGAAACAGCCATCATTCACGTCGCCACAGCCCTGCGGTGGCTGTAATCATGATGACACAGTAATATCCGTTTTTCTTTTACCCAGGCTAAATTGCTGTTTATGGCAATAAGAAGGCTTCTATTCCCAGAGGCCACAGTTAGTCAGAGTGCCTCTTATTGTCTTACTGCTAGGTTGTGGTGCAGAGCACAAACACTGTCACCAACACCACCAACCCCTCCTCCTCCTCGATCCCTCTCTTCTCTGTTGGTTCTCAGAGCTATTATTTTTATCTGAAAACCTAAACGAGGCTTCAGAGAGAAAAGAGAGACAAGAGAAAGAGGACAAGCGAGGAGGAGAGGCACACAGAGAGCCCGAGCAAAGCGAGAGAGGAAAACTGTGATTCTTCTGAAGCGGTGATCGATGCTACCAGCGTGTGTCTGCAGTGCACGCTGCCAGAAAAAAGGAGGGCTGTATTGATTTGCTCCCACATTTCAATCAAAAAAAGTGGGTTCTCAATCCCAGATTTTCCTTCATAGTGCTGCAAATTACCAGCCTCTCTACAAATAAAGACTACATTCCCCAAAGTCAAACTTAAACATATTGAAACACTACATTTTGTTATGCAGAGACAACCAAAGACATGTTTATGTGTGAGACTGGGACGTCTTTAGCATGGCGATGATTATTCGCGTGGATCCCTGGCTCACAGGTTAAAGCCACCAGCGGTGTGTGCCTACCCACATAACCCACAAATATGTCAAAAAATGTGCAAACGGTATGTAAGCCAGTCAGATTAGATTATAAATAAATCTTTTTTTTCCCCCCAGTAATTCTCATTTTTGTTCTCCATAGTGAATGAATTTGCCTGAACTATTGAAATATAAAAGAAAACCATCCGGAGGAAGTTAGCAGCACATTTAGCATTTGTGCAAACATCTACAGGGACCTCTGCTGCAATGAAATAACCTCTGCACTACTGTATGTGAGAATGTTAGTTTGTGTATGTGACCTGATCCTTCAGCATGAGCCCAGCTCTAAATATAAATCAGCCAAGTAAGTTTTGAGAAATTGGATTCACAAAGGAAGCAGTAATGGCAAAATTAGCTCGCTCAGATTCTGAGAGAAAGGAAATCAGACAGATAGACAGCTGAGATAATGTGCTCGCCGAAGAAAAACAATAAAACAAAGGAAAATAATATAATTCATCACTGACATTAAATCTGGTGATGAGAGTATACAGGCTGCAGACTGAATTAAGTTCTACAGCAGGATATCTTTTGTTTGTTCTGGTCAGCAAAGCATATGTGCAGATTTGTCAGCCTCCCACAATCAAATCTGTATCACAACAGGAAGAAGATTCGCTTCATACTGTGATTTCCAAATCGGCCACTTGAATCTGGGCCAGAATGAACTCTTTTAAACATTCTGCCTGCAGAAAGTTCAAATAAATTCCCTGTGCTCTAGCAACAACTTTATCTTTCCAGCAAAGCATAAGAAGTAGAAGATGCTGCAAATTGAGCAGAAATACACCTGGAAGCCATGTCTATATCATGACAACAGGATTATAAGCAAGTGGAAACTGGAAGGTGTGAAGTTTGAATAAACTTAAACTGAGATAAATGCATGGATGACATGGAATCTATGAAAAATGTTGAAATAAAAACTAGAGAACAGGATATGTAAAATAAAATGAGAAGAGCTACGTGTAAAACAGTTCCCAGCAGTGGGCATCCACAGTAACTGTGCAGGAGCAAATAAGTCTCCGCACAGCCCTCTTTTTAGATCAGAATAGACAGCAAATTGATACAATCAAATCCAAAACGCGTCACCGCCATAGGAAATGCAATTTCCCCCCTTCCTTCCATGATGGAGTCAAGATTTGTGTTTCTATTTTCTTTTATGGTGCCATCGTTTCCCAAACTGTTTCTTTTATGTGCCTCAGAGTCTGGTGAAAAATGGTTTAGATGCTGTATATCTTTTAACTCTGGGGCTAATCTACAGCGCGCACACACACACACGCAGTTTAGAAGTTGCTGTGTACATCATTGTGGTTGCATTTCATTTGCTGTTTAAAACAGTGAGCAGCAGCAACTGTGAAGCAGACCTCTGACAAGTGCTAGCAGCACTCAACATCAGAGACATTAAAACCCCTGACAGTGAGGTGAGTAACACTGAACATCTTGTTAGAATGCAGTGTTCTGCTGGGACACCTGGGGTCAATGGCACTCATGTGGATGTTACCACCGAACCAAGCTCATCCCACCCCCACCCCCCACCCCAAATGCACAGCAGTATCCGCCTCCAGCAGGACAATGCACCGTGCCACACTGCAAAAGCTGCTCAGGAAAACCACAAGTAACACAACAAGGATCCCGCTTCATTAACCCAACCTTCAAACTTCAAAACATCAAACTCATCGAGCATGTGTGAGATACACCGGAGCAAGAGGCCCCACAGACGCCCCACCCCAAAAACCCACTGCTACCAAACAAACCCACTGCTACCAGACACCACACAACACCTATACACAATATCAGATGGGTGAATATGCGCGCTGACAGACTAATAACAGCAACTAATATATATGTTAAGAGAAATTATTAGAAATTAAGGGCCCAACTAATTTATGGGCGGTCCGATATTATCGACCAATATTAGCTCGGGATTGTATTTGTAACAGCTGATAAACGAAAATAAAGAAGCAAAAGTAAAGGAGACAGTAGAAACACCCTTTAACCGTGTTATGAGTGTTGATGTTCCACAGTGTGTCCACCAGAGGGCACTCTGCAAACTCCCTTTTGGCAACACACGTTTCGCACCACAAACAACAACCTGCTGATCCATGAATAAATAACTGCACGTACCAGATGTGAGGGAAATCTGTTTATGTTTTGTGTGTCTGAAAATAGAAAATTACCCACTGATATATTGGATTTTTAAATTACCAAATACTAGTGTCAGTCTTAAAGAGCTTATATTAGTCGGGCTCTATTAGAAATGTCGCACCCCATGTTATTTTCATTCAGTATGCTAATACCAAAATTGCAAAAAAAAAAAAAAAAAAAAAAAAAAAATTAAAAAGAATCTTTTTTTTTTTCTCCACATTTACACAGTGGGAGGCAAATTGAATTTTTCAGTAAAATCTCAGTGAAAAGAATCTTTTTTTAAGGTGATGAAAAGCACTGGAAATTGTTAATTAATAGGAAAAACCAGACCACGTTCCTTTCCAGTTGACTGCCAGATTTACACTTTACCACCATAAAACAGGTATGCCTCTCTCACAGTGTACTGCATATCTCTGTCCTTCCCTCATCCCTCTCCTCTGCTTACTAATGAGCCATGAGATTGACAGCTGGATTACAGGGCTGATTTGTAATCCTTTAATTTCTCCATTTAAGATAATCACCCTCTGGATGGAGCACTGCCTGCAAACACACAGACACGAAAGTACACAAAATATACTGTTTACCCATTAAACAAAAATGAACAAGAGAATATAGCAAAAGCGAGCCCATGCGGGCGCCCTGATCAAATATAGATTCCAAGCTGAATTAATCCAAAGGACAAAGTAGACCACAAGCCTCTCTCAGGCAAGGGACCTTTTTGATATTAGAGTTTGCAGAACAAAGGCATCTTGACAGTGTAGTCTTTTAATTAAGGCGATGGAATAGCAAAAGCCCCATGGCTTCAGAAATGGCTGTACAGTATAATGCAGAGCAGTAGCTTAGAAGGATCTATGTGTTCAGTCTAGCCCAACATAAATCATTCTGATTGGGCCATGTTCTTCATCTCTTCCAGTGCTTCGGACTGGAGATATGATTGTTGGAGAACACGTGAGGCCAAGTGGCAGCGCAAGGTCAAACCGCTTGGCCATAATGCATCAATAAACCGAGAAGCTATATGTCACTTTGAGCCCCTGACTCAGGAATGAGAATGGAGGAGGGGCAGGAAAACAAAGAGGCACAGCAGAGTGAGAAGAAAGCTATGGTGGGTCGAAATCCTTATAAGCTCTCATTCAGTAAACACATATTGTAAAACATAATGAGGTGATGGAAATGTCATGGTGTCCTTCATAAGTGCACAAAAAGCTGGCATGATAGATGGTGCTTAAGAATGCTGTTTTTCAACATCCATCTCCTCCTGCTCTGTGCTCCTAACTCTCATCCTCCACTTGATTCCTTGGTGTCCGGGAGAGGCGCTGAATGAATTCAAAGATTGGTGAATCATCTCCTCTGAACGAGATCCACTCCAGAGTAATTACAGACATACACAATCTCAGAAGCGCCACAGACGACTCTAAACATTCAGGCACGGCTTGGCAGAGGTCAACTAGGGAATATATGTAATCTACAATATGTGAATTTCAGCTTTTTATTGCCAAGTGGATTTAATTTCTAAGAAGGGAAAAAAATACTTTGTCATGACTCAAAGCCAATCACAAGTTTGAAAAGCCACAATTTCAGACAGATAACAAAAACAGAAAATTGGTTCAAACTGAGCTTTTCCACATTATTGTCAAACAGACGAGGTTCGCACGGAGCTCCCAGTCTCTGCCTGTCAGACTTGTTTGCTGGGTTAGTATAGCATTAATTATAATCATTATTATCTCTCCAATAAACCAACAAAATAACATTTAAGTGTTCCTTGTCATGACAATACAAGCATAACAACATGCAAGTAAATAATTTCAGCGAAGGAATCACCCCTTCAATACTGAACACCTGATTTGTATTCAGATGAATGTAAATCCAGCAAGCCTAGAGGATGGGGGGGGGGGGGGCTCAGTAATGAACTGCTACATTCTGGGTTACACTTGCAGCTAAAAGGTGAAACAGAGGTCTCCTAGTGGGAAAATGGCTCATTTCTGCCCTCCAACAAAAAAAAAAAAGAGTCTTAATCAAGGCCACAGATCGTTAAAGAGCACTGAGACGCAAAGGGCTAATACACATTGATTGTGAGAGAGGGTGGTCAATTAAAAAGGTTTTCAATAACAAATGCAAATAGTATGCACAGAAGACAAGGACATGAATGGTGGAGGTAATGGCCATGTCTTCTTTGATAACATGTGTAAAAACTATTGAGGAGGGTAATCTGGAAACAGTTTCTGAGAAATACTTAAAACTTTTTCCATGAATAAATCTGCCCTTGTCTCAACTCCTGAAATACAGTAGTAAAGTCTCTAGTTCTCCATCCAACACTGTCTTATTTCTTATCCGTTAATCCCTTGCCAAGGACTTCTTTTTGGCTAACACCATCAAAAGTGCCTAGTTCTCCCTTTTTTTCTTTATAATCACTCTATGATTTAACCCACGGCCGCCGGCTCTTTCAGATCTAATCTCATGTCTGATAATATCGTGGTTAGCTGCGTTTGAAGGTCACAATCCAGGGCACAATTAGCTCACCTCTATTTTGTCGGGAAATGTAGATCTGCTGCATAACATCACTAAACAGACCGCGCGGCGCTCTTGAAATGCAAGCAGAGAGTCTCAGGCGCCGGGCTTGTCTCTGACAGCTTATCACCATCTAAATACAAGGAGCTCGAGATGAATCGTGCCCGTCTCTCAGAGGGCATCATGTGGGACTGCAATGAAGCTATCTGTGTTATAATGAAACTCCATGAGAGTACAGGCCATGACCCAGTGACTAACCGTCAGACTAAAGCGAATACTAGTATACTGTTAGAGGAGCGCAGTGGAGATCAGTCCACTAGAACTATTAAAATTCATAAATAAACCCCTGCAATGATATTTCTGCCGACAGCCAGTTTCCTATCTATCAAAAGCCCTTTTTTAACTTACTACCTCCGAAGAGAAAACGACTACAAAACAGGATAAAAAGCATTGTGCTGTGGCTTGTACTTTATCTTGGGTGGTTTGCTTGATGGAATTGGCTCAGCATGTATGTCATGTTGTAGGAAGTTTGAGGAATATGGGAGCGTAGCTTGGTTTGGTAAGAAGGCAGGCGAGATAAAGAGAAATGATGTGGCTCATCTTCTGTACCTGTATTCTATCAGCTCGCCACAGACTGCAGGTCCTGGCTGCAGAGATGAAAGACTCTCTGGAGGACAAGAGAGACGTTCGTGAGTCAGAAGGAAAATGGCATTCCGCTTATCAAATGCCTGGAAACATAATCCCCCCCCCTCCCCCCCAGTTCTTGGGTCTGGACGTACTTATGAAAGCCCTGTCACTTTGGATAGTAGGTTAGGAGTCAGAAGTTCTCCACGGTAGAGTAAACGCTGAGCTGGCTGTTTCAAAGCAGATATGGCTCTTTGCCAGATTTTCCTGCTGTAGTCTAATTGGGGTCACGTTACAAGCCACTCTGTATGTGTAACTTTTAGAGATGGAATTAAACAACAGGAAATCCAAGCTGAAAGCGTCTAGCTGATGACGGCAGAATCTTCCTTAAAATAATCTTTTAGATTAAAGGACGGTGTGTTTAATTTTGCTCTCCTGTATGCACCGCAAGATCCAGTTTTAAATTAAAAACCCAGGGATGAGGGAAGCAAAGAAAGTCGTCTTAATGCGGAGTCCTTTTTTTTTTCTCCTCATAACCAAGTTCATCTCCGAGCTCATCTCCAGCGGGAGTGAAAACAAGCCCATGCCATTACAAAGTGAATGTGGACTCAGAGTGGCAAAAGGTCTGTAGCGATGTTTTCATACCAAAAACATTAAGTTATCATCGCTTTTTTTCCTTGAATCTACTGACTCCATCAAATGTTGGAAACACAGGGAAAATATGCAGTCGGACATGGTGGCGTTATTCACTGCGCTGCAAGAATGGCAAACTCATCACTACTGTCTTTTCAAATATGCTCTGACAGTGACTTAAAGAGACACCATCCTGACTGAACTGTATTTCAAATCAATTTCTTTTGTGCTGAGACCACATCCCCCTTGTGCGTGTTCCTAGGTGACTGGTCCGGCTCTTGGAGCGGGGTGATGGTTTACACAGTGATGTGCAATCACTGGAATATTTCTTTTCACGGCTTATCTGCCCACAGTGGGAATTTGCACGGACCACGACTCAGATCCTGCCTGTCTGCTCGCTTATGTGCCACAGCCTTCCCCTCCAATCCTGACCCCGCTCTCAGATAAACCTATCCACGGGAGCATGGGATGATTTATTCAGCACAACTTTGAGGCAGCGCAGAGATTTGTGATTTAGTTAAACAAAGGTCTTCTATGGTCAACCTCAAAGCAATAACAGCCTTTTTAACCTATTCAGCCAGTGAAAAATGTTTTAAGAGGACACTGAATGATGCATTACAGTTCTACAATGACCTTTCAGTACTTGAGCAGACATTTCAATTTACCTACAGTACTGTGTAAAAGTCTTGAGGCACCCTTCATTTCTTTATATTTTGCTTCCAAGGTGCCAGACTTTCTTGTAATCTTTTTAAGTGCTCTTGATCAGTGGTTCTAAAGGCGTTCTGAATGTCTGCCAAAGGTTTTCTTTGGGCATTGGCTGCTTTTTCACTCATTTTCAGTCCAGTCTTTGTACCTGATCATTTTCAGAGGACTGACCTATGAATCATTCAAGCAAATAAAAAAAGACCCCAACTGGATGAACCAGATTGTCTACAACCATCTGTAAAACACGGTGGGGGCTCTGGAGAACTATTCCTAAAGATCACTTAAAGAAATTACAAGAAAGCTGCCTCAGAGAGTTCAGGCTGTGTTGAAGAATAAAGGTGGTCCTAACGAATATTGACTTTCAAGCTTGCTAGAATTGGACAAACTCTGTTTTTGCCTTAGATTCTGTGTTCTCGTGTATGTTTGCATGCTGCAATAATTCATTGCACCTATTTCCCATTTTCCTTGCAAAATATAAATGAGGGATGGTGCAAGACTTTTGCACAGCACTCTACAGAGTGAAGTACAGAAAAGCAGCAAGGATAGAGCACCATACCAGAGGATGGATGGATGGATGGATGCTTCTCACGAATTCATGTTTATCAAGAACTAGTGAACAAGAACCAATAAAAAGGAATCTGAGGTATCACAATAAAAGACAGCAAACACTGTGATTATGAAATACAAAATATTGTTGTATTTGTTTTATTTGTGAATACTGCAGTTTTACCTCTGCAGGACTCAACAAATAAACAAGTCTGAGGAGGTAACATGACACTCCTGATGGGCCATCTATGAGATATAGGGTGATGCTAAATAGATGGGATCTCATAAAGAAAGGGTTACACAATCCTTTGTGGGTTGAGAAAACTCCCCTCCCTCATGGACTCTTAAACCATGCAATGAAGATAGAATTGCAGGTTGGAGTCCCCTGATAGCCTATGGCTTAAAGGCATTAAACGTTACCTCTGCTGAACTGCCAGTTCAAGTGTGTCTGTCTCACTCAAACTTTACTTCATTTCGTTTCTTTAGTGTTCACAAATAAAATATCCTACATGTACATACAGACGAGTGAAACATTAACAGAACATAAGATGTCCTAGAACGGTGTTGAGGCTATAGCACATGATATACCCCTCACACCCTATGGATGGTGTCATTTTCATTCTGGAAGAGACCACTGCTATGAGGAGCAAACCATTTCATCACAGGATAAAGGGGCTCACTGAACATTTTTGTATTGATTTGCAGAGACTGTTCACTGCAAGGGGACATGTGGATCCAAATCTTTAAAAAGTTTAAATACTCTGCAATTGGCATTTTTTTTTTAGTCCCTACTCAAATTAATTAAAAACAAAATCAATGGGTTCCTTGGAGGTAGCCCATTCATTTTAATCACTACAGTGTGCATTTGACTGTCAGCAGTAATAGAAGGCGTTATAGGGCATCAGTATGGTCATTTAAGCAGATGCAGCGGGTATACTGTGTGACTGCATGTACACGTCTACGACATCATGAAAAACATTTCCAACCTCTTACATTAATGCAGGTTGTTGTTAATGAATCTGACAGGAAAAATACCGTGTAGCTGCTGCTAAACTACCCACACACCATCAAAACAATAAACTCGAAGAAAAACAACTCCCCCCGCCACCTCAGCATGAAAAGAGGTGAGGCGCACACATTGTTCAGTGACTGGAAACAGAAGCCTGGTTCATACTGCACCTGCTGGGCCAAAGCTTTTTCGTCCTTTCCTCAACTGCTCACTGTCCATCTCTCCAGGGAGACAACAGCACAGCCATCAGCAGTCCAGCACCCCCCCACCCCCCCCAATTTTTTTTACTTGGAAAATGACAGATTCAGGTTATACATACTGTGGCATTATTATCAAAGGCTTCCTCCCACGTTGCATCCCACAGTATAGAATGCAGACCTTAAGTAAAGCTAGCCACTTTATATTATTAAGTGCATGAGAACTTAAGCTGCTGCTCCCTTTGACTGGTCGTTTGGGAAGACAATACGGTTCTCAGATTGATTTTTTTTTTTTTTTTTTTTTTTTACAAAGAACAAACACAGACAGGCAATGTGAAAGACGGAGACTTGAAGCAAAGGTAATATGCATCAAAGCAGGAGCTGATGCACCACATAAGATAAATCAAACTTATGCAGCTGAGCTTTGCTGTGACTTTTTTTTTTAAATCCAAGAGTCAGCTAATGCGTACAACCAGGCCACATTGCATGCGTGCCCCCCCCCCCCCCCCCCCCCGAGACACGCCTGCACATAAACACACAAACACAGAAGAGGAATCAACATACGATATCTGTCTAGATACATCACCCTCTGTTAAGACTGTGCGGGTCAGTGAGGGTGCCTGAGCCCATTTCCAAACAGGCTGAAACCTTGAGCCCTGAGCCCCTTCAGGCAAACTGGCTCCCCACTGACCAGCTGCACTGTCCTTGTCAGCTACCTAAATAACAAAATAACCTCCAGAATAATTCAGTTGTTTTGCTTGCAGTCAGAAAATGCTCGAACAGCTGTTACAATGAGAATGCCATTTCCTCCTGGCAAATAGCATTTCACGTAACAATAGACAAATATTCGGCTATAAAGGCAAAGTGTCAGGGGAGAGGTAAGCTTATTGTACATTGTTGTTGAGCTGTTACCCACGAGCGTGAGTAACAGTGATGTAAGTTGCAGAAGGGGGGGGGGGGAGAGAAGAAAATGTGAAAGAACCTAAATATTGTGCCCATTTACCAAAACCAAGTCCCAGAAGTCTCATAGCAGAACCTCAGTGTAGCTTTGCAAAGCTCAAAATATCCAAACAATATAACTTCACGGCCTCCTCTGTTCTCATCACGGGGGTAATTTCATCACCTAGAAGTTTGAAGTTCTGTTTTATGGAAGTACACTGAATGTCAAAGGTGTTGTTTACCTGCCAGTTATGCAAATTGGGAGGGGGGGGATTCATTTACAATATGGTTAGAATTCACCAGCAAACAGAGCAAACACACTGAAGAAAAAGCAGCATTCTTTAAATGGCACGAGATGAACCTCAGTAGATTCAGTACACTGCCTCCACTGAAAAGAAATGGAGCGAGTGAAAACAGAATTGAATTCCTCTAAAAAAGAGAACGAATAAAAGGGACGGAAAACATATTACAATGAAAACTGGAAAGAAAAAGAAAGTTCTGAGCTTCCAGCTGCAACGTGCAGAAAAGGGAAGAAGCTATTTAAATTATTCTGCTCTGTGAGCTCGCTGCTCAGTCACTCAAACACAGAACAAATGTATTGTTTCTACTACAGAAAGTAAAGCAGTTGTGCATTTATCAATAAGCCCTCATACCGCACGGAACCACTTGAACAGAATGCTTCACACACATGCTGTCATCATTTTTAAATCACATGGTGAGATTTTTTTTTTTCAATCCACCCCTAAATTTCACTTCTAACAGTCCTGTGCTCAAGATGAGTTTCTTGGGCTGCACAGGCAAGTTCGTGTTGTGACATCTTCGGGAGTGATGGTGATTCGCACACCATAATATGTGCCTACTACCACTCGTGAAAGTATACACACACCTACTCATTCAATCACACTATGAAGGAACACATCTGGGCAGAGAAGAGAAACTATCATCAGACGGTAAATGAGATCCAGCAGCGGCAGGCTTACCTTTGAGAATGCTCTGGCCGTGCAGTACGTCTCTCGAGACAATCACCGTGTAAAAGTTCTGGGAGAAGCCTGGTCTGCAGGGGGGTTTGAGAGGCTGGCCTGCCCTACTCCCCTGAGGAATAAAATAAAGCAGCCTGTTAAGACTGGCAAATTGACTTGCAGCCACCAGGGTCACAAGCTGATCTCACGGCCTTTTTGGGGTTGATATTGAATCTCACAGTCTCTCTTGCCACAGTGAATGATTTGTTTCAGACTACAGCACCCTGCAATTCAGACTGTCACAGCGTGGAAATCCAAATCTGGGGCTGAAAACACCTGCTTAGGCTCACTGTAAAGAAAGGCCGAGCCTCCTGGGAGACACTTAAATGTGGAATAAAGAGGAAATAACTTTAATCCACTCATTTTTACCTATCTATGATCTATAGAGGGTTTTAGAGGGGCAGGAGTCGGTCTCTGCTGACATAAGAGGTGGACTACACCCTGGATGGGTGCCACATTATTTTAATGATGGTGATAATTACAGTATCAAATCATAATCATCATCATTAAGGCAATGATGTGGCCGTCACATTTTGAGTATACTGAAACTCAAACACAAGTAAGTGACGGGACTAATGAGCATTACAAAGATGATGACTATGGCTGGCTGGAGTTCAGACCGTTTGTACAATATATACGCTACACGCTGACTGAAGTGTGTGCGCATGTGTGGAAAAGAGGAAAAAAAAGACGTCAAATGCCTTCAAATATATAGCTGGTATATAGGCACAGCTGTAGGCTCACGGTATCCAAAGGGAAGGAAGAATGCACTTCCAGCGATGCACCTGCTTCATCGCACCATCAATGCTTCTTTAAAGAAAATATACTTTTTTTTCTAATACAGGGAACTCGGTACTGCTATCAGCAAACCTCAACAAACTACCACGGCAATAAGTGAATTATTTGATTAAGTTTGGATATAAAAAAGATAAGCTATTTTACTGTTACTGATTTGCTCCTTAAATCGAACTCCTTAATTAAGCACGAAATCCCGAAGTCAAAAGAAAAACAAAAGAAAAGAAATAACCGTGCGTAAACGAAGTTGATCTCAGCCAGCAGAACGAGAAGCCCCTCTAGAAACCACTGTCCTCTGCAATAATGCACTGCAGTTTATCTGGACGAGAGGATGTGGAGGCAAGCGAAGAGTTATCAGTGACTTTTCCACTGCAGTGAGAAACCAAAAATAATTTTTAACTTAAAATGGGCCATACTGGATTCTAATACACAAATCACGTTGCCTATAGGGCAAAACTGAGCCGTTAACAGCCACTTTCGAGTGTCCCTGCAGCGCGCTGCAAAAAAAAAAAAAAAAAAAAAAAACCTAAGTAAGCACTACAGCAGTGCAGCACTTCCACCGTACTGTTAGGGAGACTATACGTGTAGAAATTAACTCATCTTACCGAGGATGCGCCCACAAGTAAGGTGCACGCCAAGATGACGCAGCCAACGTTCATCTTTGCAAAACCGCGCGTTAGGAAAAAAGAGGAAAAGAGGAGCCTTCTTCGCCAAATGCACCTCAGTAATTCCCGGAGCGCTGTCTTCCTCTTCTCGACTGCTGAGTGAGACGCCGACCCTACTTGTCTGGCGCAAAAGTGCCGCTGAGACAGAGATGCTGCGCTCGGTCCAGAGGAAGCCGGTGCCCATTGGATAACAGCGTCACTACAACCCCTCCTACCGCACGGCGGAGCAGGCAAGGCAGTGTGCACCGTCTGTGCTCCGAATGACTCTGTGTGATGATGCCCCGTGCCACTTCTGGGATCTAATGGTAGAAAAATGCATTTTCCAAGCAATTTAGATTCATATTTTTACTTCAGATGGAGCAAAGGCGGTTCTGGCTGTGTGAGTGACACCCAACCATCCGAGCTTTTTCATATGTCCATCAGCTAACTGGAGTCTATTTCACACACCACTTACCCCCTCTGCCCCTGATCCACAGTATAGGTATAGCAAGAGCCCCCGAGATATTAGCTTTATATTAAAGCAGCTGTGATAGGCCACTGCGGGATAAGACTTTGTGAGTGAAAGGTTCGAATAAATAGTACAATGAATCAGTAGCCCCTGTGATCACCTAGAGGAAATGTGCCTATAGGTCTTTCAATCATTTCCAGGTATCAGTCTTCACATTATTTTTATTTCAAAAACGATTTATATTTTAAGTCAACATAATGGCTGTGTTCAGTATAAGGATTAGCAAAAAATAAAAATAAAATATGGAAATTATTATTGATAAAACTCATATATGGTTATAATACATACACATTTTTATATATATATAGTACAATAGGCTGAAAAATGCACGAGAAATGAGCTAACTGCACCTTTAACTGCTTTAACTGGTTTAATAATGTTGGCATTTCCGAAGCCTTAGATCAGTGCCTCAATTTCCATATCTGAGAGGTCATGACAATTTAATCTCATCAAAAAGAATAGGACAGTATTGCAGTGCCAATCAGCACAGCCCAGTGTCTGCCCCTGTCACTGCCATTCACTTTACTTCTTTATTTTCACTTTACTCTTTCCATACTGAGAAAAATCCTGTCTCTGAACAGTTTTTCCTTCAGTCTCCTTCCTTTTAAATGGTATCTTCAAAATAAACTGCTTGAGGCTGATAATTAGGAAGTACTCCTAGTGTAGTTGACTACAGCGCAGTGGGTGTTTCTGTCCAGAGGGCAGGATTTTTTAAGGTCAGAGATATGAGAAGTACACTCCACTCATCTCTCTTCAGGGTATTGTGCTTATGCTTTTATTATACCCTGGAAATCTTGGCAGAGGAACTGTATGACAAGGATTTAAACTCACACCCTGTGCAATAAACAACAAGTCTTACTTGTAAAAAAACACAGCGTGTCCTCCAGGGGAAAAGACTTTTTTCTCCTGCAGTTTGAATAGTTTCCCTTCATTCAGAAGCCTGACAAGGCTACACATCTGCACAGGTTGTTTTAACTTAAGCCTAATTAGGAAAACACGGGCATGGCCCGAGCACGTGCCTTCCTGTCAGAATGACGCAGTAAGACATATCACCTTATCCCTCTGTTCGCATTATCTTACAGTTGTGGCTCTACAAAAATACTAATTTTCAATCAGCCTCTGTGGCATTAGCACAGATATATCCATGAAATTACTGTTTTGCTGAATTAGTACCCTTAAGACGTGCACGACTGATTCTCCTCACAGTGAATTCCGCATGGCTTGAAGGTACCCTGCCAGTTTTGGAAGGCGAGGAAATTATTTCTTTCAAGTACGGAGCATTTGCCTCATAAAAATACCATCTGGGCATTTGAAGTGAATTGGTTTAAGGCCGTGCTGAATTATTAAACAAATCTCACAAAATGGGTCCCTGTTCTCTTTTACAGTAGGAACACCTCACCGTAGACAAACTCTACTTTCCATTTGTTATTTCGTGGATTGCTTTTTCTCCCCTAGCGCAGTCATTTGTGACGGGTTACATTTATATGCAAAAGTTCGGCCTACCCTCCGTTGATTTTCAGAAGTGACGAGAAGTATATACAAACCTTGCAGCAAAAAGACAAAAACTAGTAAATTAAATACTATCTGTGGCATTTGCAAAAGTTTGCCTGTAAAATTCTCAGAGGTTTATTATCTCATTAGGCCATAATTGATGAATTAGGACTTGAAAGGAAAGTGAAGAATTGTCAGCTTTTGGCAGGTCCAAAGCTGGTAAGTTCTGACTCTTTAAATCTTGTGGTAACACTTAACAGCCATGGGATCCTCTGAACAACTGAGGACCTGAAAATAAGGCTAATTGATCCCTACAAAGCAGAGGAGGTCTATGAAAAGATTTCAAAGCGCCCCCAGCTTGAAATTTCCACTGTCCAAAATGTCGTTAAGATATGGCAGTTTTGTGATACCCGCTGAAGGCGGTTGGTGATGGTGGGTGGATTATTTTCATGAAATAATAAAAAAAAAAAATCAGTGCAATAACATTTGAACGACGTCTAATTTTGATGTATGTTTGCTGCAGGGTTTGCATTGCTTCTTTTCCTTTCAAAAATCAGCATAACACTGTATGTCATTTGCCAGCCCACACGCTCTGCAAAAGTGTGAATTAGTAATTTACACTGGTCTACAGCACAAAATGTAATGTTTTTATAACAAAGGCTGTGCATTTGTGAGAGGGCGATCTACATTTTTGGGTTTAACTGAAACCTTGAGCTTTCCTTAAAGCTGATGAAATAGTCTTAGAGCCCGAACTTAACCACAGAGCGAGTGAAAATGAGAACAAAACTGAGTCTAAAAAGACTTTTTGAAAAATAACACCAGTGATGCCACTGGTCTTACTTCTCTGAACCATAATGGTCATGTGACATTACATGGAGTGGTACTTATATATAGAGTTGTATAGCACTTTTCGACTCAATTTGAGCATTCAAAGTGCTTTTCTTATTCCAAGCCTCGCTCACCCATTTGCACCGAGCACTTTTAACCTAACATTGGCATTCACACACCCGCTCTACCTCCTGAGTCACAGCGTAGGCCAAAATCAGGCATTTCACAAACTGTGAGGACCAGTGCACGAGCTATTCCACATCTTTCTGTGAGAATGAGTTGATTATCTCTCTCTCTTGTTGTTGTGGCTTTCTGTGACCATGAGCCAAATGCTTTAGGAGACAATACTTCCACTCACATTGTGTTTTTAATTCTGCACATTTGCAGCAACACAGTTTTTTTCCTTCTTCTTTTTTTTTTTTATCTTGCATTTATCACTGAGGCACAAAATTTGTAAGGGCTCATTGGGAATTTAATGATCCTGCCTGAATAAATTAGGACCAACTAGTACAGACTCACATCTGATACCACTAAAATAATTAGGAAGAAATTTGATACAGTTAATCAGATTTAACTATCAGTGAAGAATACAGCATGCCGGCTCTAGAGCTTTAAAAGGTGACTGGACTTCTTTCAGTTTCTTTGTAGATGTTTCACCTCTCATCCAAGAGGCTTCTTCAGTTCTAAAACCAAAAGGTGGACAAAGTCCAATCACCTTTTCCAAGCTCAGGACCTGAGTGACTGATAATCTATGCAGACAAATACAGAATACCCTGTTTCAGTCACTGTAGGTGAGATTTGGGGTGTAGTTAACATCAGCTGGTGCATAAATAGTTATCCTTAACCAAATCATGGTTGGTTCAAAAGAAAATGTTCCCATCAAGTATAGATTTCCCCCAGTGGTAGAAGAAATTTCACGACTGGACTTGTTGCACAGGTGGCATCCTATCACGGCACCACGCTGGAATTGAGCTCCTGAGAGTCTTTCACATGTCTTTCACAAGACACGTAGAAGCAGTCTGCATGCCTAGGTGCTTGGTTTATACACCTGTGGCCATGGAAGTGATTGGAACACCTGAATTTGATGATTTGCATGGCTGAGTGAATAATTTTGGCAATATAGTGTAGTTTAACATCTCTTAAGACCATAGGAACTACTGCGTCTGTAGATCATTTGTGACAAGCCTGCAAGCTCATTACTCGTTATTTTTAGGTTCACGTCATCCCCGTGAATGCAATAGAAAAGACTGAAAAGAGTTCATCCCTACACCATTCGTAGTGATGCCACTGATCCTGAAACTAACATTGTCAGCTGTTTGGGGAAAAGGTGAAACTTTCCTCCAGCTGACCAAAGAGAAAAGTTCACAGACATTTCCAGAGTTATGTGACAGCCTGGTAAAAAAAAAAAAAAAAAAAAAAAAAAATCAACAAACCCTCCAGATTAATTAACACTTTCACAAAGAGGAGAAAAATAGCATTTCAAAAATGTGTTATTGCATGACGCCTTTCTAAAATATTTGGAGTGTTTTCAGGGAAACAATGTTGCAGCTGCTGGCAGTGTGCATCTAATAATGGCTCTTGAATAATTTTAGTGTGCAGAATATTGTTGAGAGGTTATTATTTTGCTCTACACTCTATGACGCTGTGCTGAGTTTAGGCGATTGTGTGTAATCTGCACAATATCAGTGGAACACACTATATAACATCAGTAGTGAAAATATTGGAAATAAACTTTGGTGTCTACATTGTTAGGCGTTTTGAAAACAACACTCTATAGTGAACAGCGTGCTGTAACTCATTCCCCTGAAGATTCAGGCTGGTGTGGAGTTTTCCAGTATGTGGATATCAAATTGATGGACAGCAAGAAAATGAAAAGTGGCTGAGATAAGCAAGCTTCATTAAAATGTAACACGTTCTGTAAAAAATTCACCCATACAGAATTTTTTTTTTTTCAGGAGTTTTTCAGATTGGATGGGAACTGGTGTTTTGTTTTTATATGCCGTTCTTGAATGAATGAAATATTGATATGTGCAGAACAGAAACATCTGAAGATCACAGGAAGCAGATGATCAATCAGCAAAAGAACGTTGCGAGCGTTTGCACAACACCTTAAGAGAAGCAAGAGATGTAAAATGAATATAAAGTCTGTGCAGGTGATGTGTTTTTATAGCTACTGTAGGATTAGACAGTAAATCTATGCTCGGTTCTAAAGGGCTTTACAAATGTTTCAGGAGTGCAGCACAGGAGATTTTCCTGCCTCCGCGGGGGTTAGACTGCAGATTTCAAATATCAAGGAGAAATCAACAGTAAATGGGTCTGTTTTGACTACATGACTATGGGTCAAAAATAACAACACAATGCTACGGGCTAGTCTCCATATTTAACACAAGGCACGAGCCCCTGCAGATGCCTGTATCGCTAACCTTTTGACTGCCATTTCATTATATGCTGTGATTGCTTGATAGGTGCACAGAGAGCGGTCCAATGGTGATGGATGACAGTGGATGTCATTTGATTTTCATTTGAACCAGAACATCAGAATTTACTCCACCTAATTAACCTCGCTGTCTGTTTCCACTTGGCAGACTTCCACTGCGATGTGAAAGGGAAAAAAAAAAAAAAGCAACTTACTCACAATATGTTTCACACGATATATTTATATTCACACAGGAAACAATTAAATTTTTACTTACGATTTGCTCAAGTTTACAGCTAGTGTGCGGTTTTTTTGAAAACTGCTCAAATTATTTGTCTATATTTTCATGGAGAAACACGTTATGTAGTTGTGTAGCATGAAAAGCGCTTAATTTATGTACCGCCCACAAGTTGTAGAGAGGTGGTCAGGATGGGGACTGGAGTTCATGTCCTGAATTTTGTGTCTCTAAGAAACAAAATCGCTCTTTTGTGTGTTTTTTGGTTAATTCAAGTAACTGAAAACTGAATGCTGCAGATTTTGCATTGCAAGAGTGCACGTTATCGGCAAAGCAAAGCAAATGTGCTGTCACTGAACATTTTTGTGATATGATCAGTATTTACATTTTACTGGTGTTAGAATATTGGCCCTGAAAACCTATTTCAGCTTCTTTCAGCTGGAAGATTGTTGGGGGGTGGAGCGTGTGTGTGTGTGTGTGTGTGTGTGTGTGTGGTGGGGGGGTAATGAAAGTTTACCTCCATTCTGATTAAACACGTTTTAAGTGTTTAAATCTTACACAAGGATTTCTTTCTTACTTGGTTTTTAAGATTTGTTGTTATACGGGCTTTAAAGGCACACTTTAAGGGGGTTTGATTAGCTGATTATGATTATAATTACATTAATTAACCCATTAAGTGTTTGCTATTGTGATTTAGTGTAGATGGCACATTGTTTTTAACCCTTTAAAGCAGCCGGAGCCTTTATTTGACACAAACTGATGCAGCATAACCTGCAGCCTTCTTTACCTACAACCCAAAGTGAACACAGTTAAGCTGAAGATAGTTAGTAGGGGATGATAAAGCACTTTCATGGATAGCACCTTGTCACTGCTCTGCATATGGCTTATTTAACAAGTCCACAAGTACACAACAGTGGCAGTACTGATTAAAGGTTTTATAGTTTTACTCATGTTTACATTCACAGCCGTCGTCTTGGATCGTTAATTTGGGTTTAGTCCGGCTGCTCTGACTTCAGGAGTTGGAAATCTGACTTGAGGCAGATTTCCAACCCCTCCTTCCAGCTTGTGTTCCAGTTGAAAGATTTCGCCACATGGAGGGAGAAGTGCAAAAAAAGCAAATAAATAAAATAATCAAAGATCAAAATAACTGTAAGAAAAGGACAGAAAATGGCTCTAGTGGACAGATTTCAGCTTCACTTCAGTATGAAGAACTTCTTTGACATTGCCCCCTGGTTACAGTAAACAGATACAATATGTAGACAATGGTTTGTGTGCTGTGCACAGGCTCTGCAGAGGACATAGAATTTCTTATCCCTAGGAATGAGCAGTGGGCTGCTGAAGAAAGATGACTTAAATTCTTTAAAGCTCTACACTTTCATTTTTTTCAGATTTAGACTTGTAGTCTTAACTCTAGGTTTCATTTGAATATGCAGACTCTGAACACATTACATGGACAAGGTCCATGTAAACAGTCCATCCACAATGACTTAGCTTTTCATTAGCTTCATTTATTTATTTGATTGTTTTATTATTTCAGTAAACAATGATGGTGGAAGAGGAAGTCTCAGCCTGAATGCACATTATCTGGAAGTCCTGGCTACACAGGAAGACCCAGAATTTTGTCCTTTGCCCTCCTGGGGACAAGTCAGCAGATTAGCTGATTCAATTCCAGACTGAGCAGACATTGACTTGCTGATTTATTAACAGGCCTGATGTGCTGAATGTGTTATACACTGGAAACTTAAGGTGCATTACTGCTGTGCGTGTGTGTGTGTGTGTGTGTGTGTGTGTGTGTGTGTGTGTGTGTGTGTGTGTGTGTGTATATATTAATATTAAATGTTTAAAATGTTTGTTGAAAGCTGATGTACTCTCAAGAGCCTCTAATTACTCTTATTACACCAGCACAGTTGCTTTAAATGAATTCATACTTGTTTAGGCAACAAAAAAAAAAAAAAATGCAAGCACAGCTTTTACATGACTGCACTGTATACTACTGCAGAATACAGGGGGGGCGAGGTGGGGTGGGGGGCTGAATTAATAAAAAAGCAATCTTGAGGGAGGGTCTATTCAATAACAGCAGCCACGCAAGTTCAAACTGTCTTTGAGAAAAAAAAATGCAATAACACATAAAACTGTTGTGTGAATAATTCAGGAGCAGAATGCATAAATAGTGGATTAGGGTTGATTTAATTATGTCTGTGTGAAAGCAGAGCCTAGCGTTAAACAAACAAACACAGGCGACTGGAATGAAGCAGTTCAGCACCCAAGTGGCAAGGCCTTGCAAAGGAGCCAAACGCAGGCTTCTGAGATCAAACACAACCAGCAGCATTTAACCGAGGCCAGACAAAGACAGGTACAATAGACTACTCCTCTTTTCATTGCTGTGTAGACAATTGGTTGTGATTCTCTCGCAAAGAGTGTATCCAACATCATTTTCATGGGAAGATTGTTGCATTGTTTGCTTCACAGCGCTGTCCTCGTATTCTCATTTGCACGCGTCAGGTGACATTTATTTTCACTTTGACAGAAAATGAGTATACAAAGCTGTGTTAGGCTTACAGTACAGCACTGTTTCCCTGAAAACCTTTATAATGTCAAATCTACAAATGCTGCTGAGTTCAATGTACGCATGCTTGCTGCACATATTTTCAACAGTCTTTATGTGAAAGGGAATGCAGTGGGAATATTCTCCTTTATTGATTTGCTATAATGAAATATTAGAAATGGCATATGAATAACTGCATTACCATAGAAATAAGTCTGCACGGCGCAGGCCGGTCACAACATTAACATCTTCATGAGCAGGCGTGATCTTCAGACTAAAAATCGATCACATCACATCATTCAGAGCTGCTATCCTGCGATACTGATAAGACTGTAGTTCATTTATGAGTGGCAAAGGGCTGAATGAGAGCAGATGTAGTCAACCTGAGAGGGATACGGGAAGGAATGTGAAGTGATTGCAGAGTTATTTTCTGGGCAATGGAAGCCAATATGAGGAGCCAACAGTAAGCTCTATCTACATGGGCTGAATGGCTGATTGAGTTCAGGTGGAAGAATGGGACTTGGCAGCGAGGCAGGGAACACCCCTTTCATCCACAGCCGTCCGCTTTCATTACAACACACCTTTGAAACCACCAGCGCATAATCACACCTATGGTCTGATTGAGGGCGGGAGTGGGGAGGATTGCTACCATTTACAAGTACAACCAAAGATGTAAAAGTTTGACTATTTGATTTATGCTAATCTGGCTTTCACTGCTATCTTTGACTTCAGTTTTTCAAGTTTCTGTTGTGCCAGCGCTGCCATCTTTGTGAAAACCATGTTTCATTTGCAAATGTTGAAATTAATGAATTCGTTACATCACGCGATGTCAGCATCTTCCATTGACAGGATCCTTAAATCTGTATATGGGTGTCATACATCTTACCCTATTAGAATTTGCTCTGCCCTCTGTATCTCCTTCCAGGTGGAGATATGAAATATCGACTGTTCTCCTCTGGGCCTGAAGCCCCCCCACCTCCCATTAAAACTGCCACCCCTGCACCTCGTCTACTATCAAAGTGCTGGTGCAGCAAAGTAAGGCGAGAAAAAGAAGGCGAAAGAGGCAGGCGGAGCAGAAAGGGAGACATGCAAGAGAAAAAATATGCATGTCAGTAAGGAAACAAATTATTTGTAACACTAAATTATGCGTTTTGCTATTAGAGCAAAAAAGACCTATTATAAATGTGAGAATAGGAAAATGTGGAAATAGAAAGCAACTGCCAAAAAGGGACAAAAACTTAGAAATGTGTCTAAGAAAACAAAAACTCTCTTCAGCAGTTCCAGTGTGAATCTGAAGAGTTCTGGCACCGATTGTGACAAGACAGCTGATTGTGCAGTAAGTGGTAATTATACACCCCAGTCTGCGGTCTACTGCTGAGTGACAAATAGTTTTCTTACCATCTCTGAAGCACAGAAGGGAAGTGCCAGTGGTGAGCCTAAACTGCACGACCATCCTGTGAGAAAAAAGGAAAAAAAATCATGCTTAGTCTGTCATTAAGATGTTCTTAGTACAGTAAATTCTGCAGTGGGGACAAAGGCAGTTGTTAGCAGCTGAGCCAATTATCCGTGCCCAAGCATTGTTTCCAGTAGGAAATTAAAGGGGACAAAGGTAAAGCTCCTGAGAGATGCCCAGTGATGATGACAGGCTAGAAACTCATAAAAAAGCAGGCTAGTGCAAAAAAGACAAACTTGAAAGGAGCATAAAAGAAAAGACGCTGCACATCAGACCCATCTTTCTTGAGAAAAGAGGCTAAAGGTGAAAAGCACAAAAGCACAGTTACATCTCTTGAACGGCAGCTTCAATTCCAAGTCAGACTTTTTTTGTGCTTAACACAAAAAGTGCATTTCATCAAAATATGAAAATATTTGGAGAAACTATGGAGGTAAAATTATAGATTTGGTACTGTCATAGATAGACAGACAGACAGACATCGGGGGTGATATGAGACAGTATCTTTACTGTTAAAATCAGTGATGTATAAATAATAGAATTTATAGTTTTGTTTACAATCTCACTCTGAAGTACAGCAGTCGAACGTTTCAGACACGTGATGATCTGTATTAGAACAGCACCTAGCAGGAGTTGTCATTTTAAAGGGGACATATCATGCAAAATCCACTTTTTTAGCCCTTAAATACATTTTTTTTGTGTACTTTGAGTGTCTAG